>ML412724.1:3377-16816 GCA_005239525.1 Nicotiana knightiana | reverse complement strand
GATCAAATAAAGGCTGATTGGGAAAGAATCAGACCAAAGTTTATTGCCGATGAATCATTCCAGCACAGGATTAACCTTGAACGTAGTTGTCAAGGTTATCCAAACTCATTTGAGAAGGTTGTCCAGTAGAAAAAAAGAATGTGTCATGTCTCCTATTTTCTAGTCATGGAGATATTCATTCCCTTGGGGGATCTTCGAACCTTAGATGACTCTCCATCAGTATCACCTATTCCTCTTCATTCCCCTATGTGTCATGTCTATAATTTTCTAGTCATGGAGACGTTCATTCCCCTGGGAGATCTTCGAACCTAGATGAATCTCCATCAGTAGCACATATTCCTCTTCATTCCCCTTATCCGCCTACCATGTAGCCTTCTATAAACTGGGTTTGTTGTTGTTGTTGTTGTTGTTGTTGATTATAATTGGTAGTGAAAATAAAATAAATTGTGTGAATAATGTGATCTCTGTCTTTTAAATTTTTATTCTATTTGCATTATCAAATACGTTTGTCTATTTTGTCTTAGGTAAACAATATGCTGAAATTTTTTCAAATGAGCTAATTGATTATAGAATCCAGGGACAAAAAGTGCAGCATAGGGATATTAAAAAATTATCGAATCCAGGGATAACAACTTCAGCACAGTGGTTGCTGAAGTATTAAAAAATTAACTAATTTACTTCAACATATTGTGCTGATATTTTCATAAAGCTCATGACGACTAAACTATAGAATACAATGATAAAAACTTCAGCACGTAAGGTGCTGACGTGTATACAAATGAACTAACTTAGTTCAGCATCTTGTGCTGAAATTTTTCATAAAGCTCATGATGATTAAACTATAGAATCCAGTGATAAAAACTTCAGCACATTACGTGCTGAAGTGTTTACAAATGAACTAATTTACTTCAGCATAAAATGCTGAAGTTTTTCATAAAGCTCATGACGACTAAACTTCAGCATTTTTTTTAAATTGATACTTATCTTTTTCGCATTTACTAGCCACTTTTTGTCCTTTATCATCTGCTTATCTTACATTTACATTTATTGTCTGAAAATTTATGAGGCTGAAGTTAAGTTTTGTAAAATTTATATCTTTTATCTTTTTTTGAAGAAAGAATGTCTGGTGCAAGCGGAAGTAGGAAGCTTTCAATGGAAGAAATTATGCAGAAGTGGGATAGTTTGAAGTCTGATTGGAACAATAACGTACCAATGTATAACCTTATGCAAAAGTGGTTTGTACTCCAGCAATATATAAAAGAGTGCAAGAGTTTTTTTTTATTTGTATGAAAACAATCACATTTGAAATATATCATACAAAAATGAAAGTCTAAATTCTGCCAAGAATTATTGAACGTTGGAGTATTTTTCAGCGTGTTTCTTCGAATATGGATAAGGTACTGGAGAACATAAGCAAGTTGTTCTATTATGCCCAATTTGTTTACATCGACTGCATTTGGTAGACTTCCATGGTGCTGATTCAGTCGCTGGCATATGCCTCTTCTTTTGTCTTCTTCCTTGTAAAATCTCCACATCGGGAGGTTTTGTGATCTCAGATTCTACATTTTGTGGAATATCCCATGATTTTTGATCTCCCACAGTATTCACATGTCCTTCATATGTTTTGAACCATGTTTCCTTTGAATACCAATTTGAGCAGTAATCAGATTTTTGCAAATATCTCTTATTAATAGCAGCAATTGCATGTGGACAGGGCAATTCATCAAGTTGAAATTCCAAGCAGTCACAAGTTCTCCTTTTTAAGTCCACAATGAATTCGATTCCTTCACTATTTATTCTAAACAACAATGAATCAAGGTTGAACACCTAAGAAGGAATAGAAAATTAAGATAAACTATATTAGTGTATTATTGATTCAAAATGAAAAAGTCTGAAGTTTTTTATATGTAAGCAGTAAATCACTGCATCAGATATAAAAAGCATAAGTAATTATGCTGAAATTTTTCAAAAAGATCATGACTACAAAACTATAGAATCCAGGACAAAACTTCAGCACATGGTATGCTGAAGTTTTTACAAGTGAGCGAATTCACTTCAGCATCTTCTGCTAAAGTTTTTCATAAAGCTCATAACTTCAGCATGATGGGTGCTGAAGTTTTTACAAAAAGCTCATGACGACAAAGCTATAGAATATAGGGACAAAACTTCAGCTAGTATGAAGTTTTTTATATGTAAGCAGTAAATCACTGTACCAAATATAAAAATCAGAAGTGATTATGCTATAGAGAAAACATGCTGAAAGTAATTCCTGAAGTTAATAAATATACTCACAATCATTTTGCAAGCCAAGTCCATCTTCTTAGTCATCTCTTCTTCTGCCCATATTGATACTTTGTAAAAAGCTTCATTTGCTTTTTTCCTCCGTTCTTAAAACCACTCTCCCAACTTTTCTTGGATGTAATCTAACATTCTTAAAATAGGCATTTCTCTGCTTTTGGTAACACGGAACTCATTGATTCTACAATGTTTGTTGTCAGCATATCATAACGTCGCCGTGGGAACCACGATCGAGCCCATCTTTCTGGAGGCTCTTCCATTATGTAATTGTATATTTTCTTGTCAACACTTTTGAGTTGGGACATTAACTTATTAAAATCTTCACGTTTGTATGACCTTGCAGCGCTTTGAAAAAGATTTATTACCATGGCTTTTGCATGTCTTTGCTTTAAATTTTTCTCAAAGTGATAGAGGCAGATACCATGGTGAGCTTCAGGATAAACTTTTCTAATCTTATTTGCAACCAACTGGTTTCTATCTGACAAGAAAACCAGTTCATGACGGACTTGAATTGCTTTTCTCATTTCTCCGAAGAACCAAATGTATGCCTCATTGTTTTCTGATTCTGCTACACCAAAAGATAGAGGAAATATTTGATTGTTTGCATCCTTTGATACAACAACAAATAGAACGCCACGATATTTTGACTTTAAAAATGTTGCATCTACTGCAATAACAGGTTTACAGTAGGACCAACCAGCTATTGATGTTGCAGGAGCAAAGAACATGTAACAAAATCTGTACAGTGAAACACAAAAAAATAAATCATAAGGTGTGAAGTTTAACTTTAGGCTGATGGTTGGTATTTGTTTTGCTTACCGATTTTGCTCATCTCTTTTTATGCTTGTGTACGTTCCTGGGTTTCTATGCACCATCATGTGTAGGTATGAAGGAAGAATCTGGTAGTTCTCTTCCGGCGTTCCCCTTATGCAAGCAATAGCTTTTTGAATAGCATGCAATGCCTTGTGATATCCAATGTCAATTTCAAATTTCTTTTTCATTTTATTTTCTACAAAGGCTGGTGTAACCTCTATCTTTTTGTCTCGAACATGTTCTAAAATTTGTTCACTTATAAAATTTGATGTAGCATGCATCTGATCTGATTTTCTTGCATCAACTGAGCATTAATGGTTGTTATGATATTTTATCACCCTGAAAAGTGTGGAATTTTTTATTCTGGTAGCACGCACAATCCAACCACATTGCTCCTCAATGCATTTTAACTCATATCTCTTTGAACATGATCTAACAATTATGAATTCAACCTTTTGGTTTATCTCCAAGCTATAGAAAAATTTAGTCATATTTTCCTTGTTCTCAAAAATTGATCGTACCCTTACTTCCTCAGGCAATGCATCATGCCTAAGTATTTTACATGGTGGAGATTCTTTCATCTTTCCCCTCACTCTTTTTCTTGATTTCTTAGAGGCACTAGAAGTTTCAGCAATTGTATCTAATGTTACCAGTATTAATTCCATATTTTCTTCATCTTCGTTGTTTCTTATCATTGCAAAAGGTAACAAAAAGTTTTGTTGTATTGTGTGTTGGTTGTCAATTTGCATTATTAGCTGCCCTTCTTCTTCTTACTCATTTACAAACTGGTATGAATTTATTGGCGGAGGGGGTGATTGTTGTAGCATTGTATATTCTGAAGCAAATGTAATGTTAGAAAGTTGTCGCTCGTTGTCTACTACCACTATTGGCTGCCCTAGTTCATGTTGATAATCACCAAATTGTTCTGAAGCTGCTATATTGTCAAGAGATTGGTTGAATCTTGCAGATTTTGAACCACCTATACCGTGAGAAATACGTTGTATTTTTTCGATGACAAAATGACAATTCTTGTAGGCTGAATCAGTTGTGAGCAAATGTATACAAGTACTGAGTTCTTCATCTGAAGTTACAAGCATACCTTTGCTTGTATTTAGTTTGATATCAAACCATATCTTTTACGGAATATCTGCTTGAATCAATATTTGTAACTTCACTAATTTTTTTCAAGAAAGAATTGAATGATACTTGTTTATTAATAAGAACAAGCTTTGTATCATGATCCAAGTATTTGAAGTCAGTAGTCCACCTCCCATTGAAATTAAGACAATGCAAATTGAACTCATCCTAGAGAAGCATGTTTAGTGTCAAGTATTAAGATAAGAATTTAATTATGAAGAAAAGTTGAAGTTTGAGCAAATGTACTAGAGAACAAAGCTCATGAAAAAGCTGATTAATGTAGGACAAAAGTTAAGCACAAACTATCTTTAAATTGAGCATGCAGGAGAAAATTACATAGCACAGGAGAAAAACATCAGCACATTCAGGGATGAAGTATTAGAAAATAAACTAAAACTTCAGCATATTCTGCTGAAGTTTTTGGAAAAGGTCATGAAAAAACTATTGTATCCAAGAGAAAACTTCAGCATCTGAAGAGCTGAAGTATTATGTCACGAGCAAAACTCCCCCAACCTTAGGGACCGTGATGGCGCCTAACACCACACTTGCTAGGCAAGCCAATGTTAGAGTTCGCTCAACTATTTCCGTCAATAAATCATTTAAACGGGTTAGAACACTTTTAAATTAAACTCGATATAATGTCTTTCAATAAATAATTCCAAATATAAAATAAATAAATAATAAATTAAGCGAGCCACGAAATAATTAAATAAATCTAGAACTACCCCAGAGTCTGGTGTCACAATTCACGAACTACTAAAGAATACTACAAATACTGGGCTGAAAGAAATAGTGTAACTATTCTGAATATACTAAAACAATTTTATAAAAATAGGAGAAGACTCTCGGGATCTGCGAACGCCGGCAGATATACCTCGTGTCTCCGAATGAATAGATGGTTGCTCTAAAAATCTCTACTGCTGGCTAGTACCTGGATCTGCACAAAAGAGTGCAGAGTGTAGTATGAGTACAACCGACCCCATGTACTAGTAAGTGTCGAGCCTAACCTCGGCGAAGTAGTGACGAGGCTAAGGCGGGGCTTTAACAATAAACCTGTGACATTAATATATATACAATAACACAATATAACAATTCTACACGAACAAAAAAAAATATCTGAGACAATAATTGTAAAACAGGAAGGAAATCTAAACACATCAATTCAAATACTGCAATAATAATAAAGTAACAGAACCGCCTCTTTCAGGCCTCAGCTATAACCAATCCTCAATAATTTTCAAGTTTTCAAACTTTATCTTTGAATAAAAGTAGTGCCAAAATATGAAAATAGTAATATAAAATAGAAAGTTTCAAATCTTTGTTTTCAAGAAAACAACACAGTAAAAAATAAACATTTAGCTTTTCAAATCTTTATTTTCTTTGAAATCAGTAAAAATATAAATGCCCTCCCTTATCGCTCCTTGTTGCGGCGTGCAACCCGCTCCCACCTGTCCTCTCTTATTGCTCCTCCCTAAATATATCACCCTTATTGCTCCTGTTGCGGTGTGCAACCCGATCCCACATGTCCACCCTTATAACTCCTTGTTGCGACGTGCAACCCGCTCTCACCAGATATATCATATCAATTTATTCATAAAAAATTTCACAATTCAGGCCAAGCCTTTCACAATACTGTTATTTCCATGATTTCCACGCAGAAAATCATATAGCTCGTAAAATTTAACCAATATCATTTCATAATAAAACCAACCAGAATATAAGTAAACACCGTAACGTTGTCAATCCAGCTCAGTCTTTATATACTAAGATAAACTCAAGAGAACATCCAACATTTTTAACACACTTACAACAACAATTACGAAACAGTTAGACTGCATTTCTCACAGCTTCCTCAATATTATCAAAATGAAACCACCAGGAACGTAAATATATATATATATATATATATATATAATTTGTAAAAATAATACCAAACCTCTAAACCGTTATACATATCACAAGGAAACCAACTCAACATCCAAAACTCTTTCCAAATAATCACAACAATATCTAACAACAGATCAACAAGTCCAAATAGTCATAGAAGCAATAATGAACATATAACAATTAGGACAATAATCAATAAGTTAGGAACGAGAAGTAGAAATCATGTTTAACAATTAATTTGGGTGGTTCATAGATACTCGTCACCACACCTATACACCACGCCCATGCATTTCACATAGAAAACAAGTGGGGAGTCCTATTCCCTCAAGCCAAAGTTAGACCAAACACTTACCTCAATTCCGCAGGCCACTCACTGCTCAATTATCGCTTTTCTTTTTGAATTCACCTCTAAATTGCTCGAATCTAATTACAATTAACTTAATATCATTAACTAATGATAAAGGAACTAACTTTAGTGAAGAATATAATTTTTCCTAAGTTTTCCTAAAAAAAGTAAAACCCCAACCCCGGGCTCGCTTGGTCTAAACTCGGGGTTCGGACCAAATTACGTTTATCCATTCACCCACGAACCGAAATATAAAATTAGTTTCGAAATCCGACCTCAATTCGAGGTAAAGATCGATTTTTACAGAATTCTCTAATTCTACCCAAACCTTCAATTTTTACCATGAAAATTCTTAGTTTTTGATTTAAAAGTGATGAAAAACAATGAGTAATTGAAAGTGTAAAGTTTAGAATTTATTACCTATGACTTGGGTATGATATTTGGTGAAGAAATTCGTTCTTAGGGCTGTGGGGTTCGAAAATTTGAAGAAAAAAGAAGTTTGCCCGTTATATATATATTATTCTGCCTCGTTTATCGTTCCAAACGATCCTGAAACTCGATTTTTATGCCTCCAATGGATTCCTTGTGAAATTATAATCAAGTTAGACTTTTGAATAAATCAATTTGACCTTATAATGAAGGAGATATGTAGGTTTTAATATTTACAAATAGTGCAGATTTTAATACGCCGTCAGTAGTAATTTCGTAATTAACCTGAAAAATCTGGCAACCTTAGTAAAATGACCATAAAATCCTCATACGATGTCCGAATTCGATGATTCCTTTTGCTACAGGTCCGTAATTACGATACGGATCTAATACTTCATTCAAAACAGAAATCGGAGCTCATTTGTTCAATATTATCTCATCTATGCTCGAAGAAACGACGTTGAAGCATAAGAAAGAACGAACGCAACACAACCCAAACCTATTTCAAACTCACCCGAGCCCTCGGGGCTCTAAACCAAACATGCACGCAAGTCAAAAAGTATCATACGGACTTGCTCGTGCGATCAAATCATGAAAATAACATATAAAACTATGAATTAAACCTCAAAACTCATTATTTTTCTCAAGAACACTTAAAGTTCACTATTTATCAACCGGACGTCCGAATCACGTCAAATAAATTCCGATTCTCACCAAATTTCGCAGACAAGGCTTAAATATCATAAGAAACTTGTATTGAGCTCCGAAACCAAAATACGGGTCCGATACCAACGGTTTTAAACGTTAATTCATTTCTTTATTTCATTAATAATTCAGCAAAATAATTTCTTTCAAAAATTGATTTCTAAGGCTTGGGACCTCGAAATTCATTTCCGGGCATACGCCCCAGTCTCATATTTTACTGCGGACCTCCCGGGATTGTCGGAACACAGATCCGGGTCTGTTTACTCAAAATGTTGACCAAAGTCAACTATAATCAAATTTAAATCATAGAAATCACTATTTCTCATATTTTCACATAAAAGCTTTTCGGTTTCATGCTCGGACTATGCACGTAAATCGAGGTATTTAAAATTAGTCTTTTTATGGCTATTAAGCATAAAACGGAGTCTAAATTCATAAGATGACCCCTTGGGTCATCACAATCTCCACCTCTAAAACAAGCGTTTGTCCTCGAACGGACATAGAAAATTACCTGAATTGACGAAGAAGTGTGGATCTCTACTCTACATGTCTGACTCAGACTCCCAAGTAGCTGCTTCAACGGGCTGGCCTCTCCACTGACGAACATGTCGGTCTAAAATGGCTACCGGCTCCTCCTCATAAGTCAAGTCTTTGTCCAATCGGACAGAGGTGAAATCTAACACGTGGGACGGGTCACCATGATATTTCCGGAGCATAGACACGTGGAATACCGGATGAATTGAGGATAACCCTGGAGGCAATGCAAGTCTATAAGCTACCTCCCCCACTCTATCTAGAATCTCAAATAGCCCGATATACCTAGGGCTCAACTTACCCTTCTTCCCAAATCTCATAACACCCTTCATGGGCAACACACGAAGCAATACTCTCTCTCCAACAATGAATGCCACATCACAAATCTTACGATCGGCATAACTCTTTTTCCTAGACTGAGCTGCACGAAGTCTCTCTTGAATAATCTTGGCCTTATCTAAGGCCTCCTGAACTAAGTCTGTGCCTAACAACCGAGCCTCTCCTGACTTAAACCATCCAACTGGCGATCTGCACCGTCTAACATATAACGCCTCATAAGGAGCCATCTGAATGCTCGACTGATAACTATTATAATAAGCAAACTCCGCTAACGGCAAGAACTGATTCCACGAACCTCCAAAGTCAATAACATAAGCGCATAGCTTATCCTCCAATATCTAAATGGTACGCTCGGACTGCCCGTCAATCTGAGGGTGAAATGATATACTCAACTCCACTAGGGTACCCAACTCAGGCTAAACTGCCCTCCAAAAGTGCAAAGTAAACTGCATACCCCGATCATAAATGATAGACACGGGCACACCATGAAGGCAAACTATCTCCCGAATATATAACTCAGCCAACCGCTTTGAAGTATAAGTACTTGCCACAAGAATGAAATGTGTTGATTTAGTTAGCCTAACCACAATAACCCAAACCGCATCAAATTTCCTCTGAGTCCGTGGGAGCCCAACAACGAAGTCCATAGTGATACTCTCCCACTTCCACTCAGGAATCTCTATCTGCTGAAGCAAACCACCGGATCTCTGATGCTCATACTTTACCTGCTGACAATTTAAGCAACGATCCACATACGCAACAATGTCATTTTTCATCCTTCTCCACCAATAATGTTGCCTCAAGTTTTGGTATATTTTGGATGCACCGGGGTGAGTCGAATACTTAGAACTGTGAGCCTCCTCAAGGATCAAATCACGAAGGACATCAACATTAGGCACACATAATCGACCCTGCATCCTCAAAACACCATCATCTTTAACTGTAACCTGCTTGGCACCATCGTGCCGAACTGTGTCCCTAAGGACCATCAAATGCGGGTCATCATCCTTCCGCTACCGGATATGCTCAATTAGAGAAGACCGAGCGACTGTACAAGCTAGAACACTACCGGGCGAAATATCCAACCTCACAAACTGATTAGCCAACGTCTGAATGTCTGAAGTCAATGGTCTCTCACCAACTGGAATATATGCAAGGCTGCCCATACTCACCGCCTTTCTACTCAATGCATCGGCCACCACATTGGCCTTCCTTGGGTGATACAATATGGTGACATCATAATCTTTTAGTAACTCTAACCATCTCTACTGCCTCAAATTTAGATCTTTCTGCTTGAATAAGTATCGGAGACTACGATGATCAGTAAAAACCTCACACGACACGCCATAAAGATAGTGCCTCCAAATTTTCAATGCATGAACAATGACTGCCAACTCTAAGTCATGAACAGGGTAATTCTTCTCATGGACCTTCAGCTGTCGAGACGCATATGCAATCACCTTGCCATCATGCATTGATACTGTACCTAATCCAATACGAGACGCACCATAATACACCGTGCACAATCCTGAACCTGTGGGCATCACCAACACTGGCGCCGTAGTCAAATCCATCTTGAGCTTCTGAAAGTTCCACCCACACTCGTCTGACCATTTGAATAGAACACCCTTTCGGCTCAATATGATCTTAATAGTTGTTCATAATCAATTATAGAATCACCCAATAACTTCACGTAACAATAATCCCCTTTCTACCCTTTACAATACTGATGACGAGGTGAGATTCATGAATACCTCATAATTATATACCCGACTTAACGTGCCTCATTTAACGCCACACGGGCGGCACATACCTCGTAGGTCAAAGCTCAATAATTATAATACGGATTTGGTAAACTATGCGCAGTTAATTAATTAATTAATTAATTTTTTTATTTACTTATTATTAGTATTAATTTTATTATTTTTATTCATTTATTATTATGATTATCATCATTATTTTATACATAAATTGTTGAATAAGCCTAACATGCATGACTCCCTACCAGTATTATAGTAAAAGTTTAATTCACAAGGGAGAATTTAAACACAAGAATTTCCATCACAAGGACCTCGTCCTTACATAACTTCCACTGCGGCTCGTAGCCCAATTTAAATATCTCAAATCATATTAAAATGCGAGGATCTCGTCCTCAATTCTAAATCACAAGCAACATGCGTATCGTGCCAATCGAAACATTTCATTTCCTTCCTTTACATATTTTCCGTTAAACAAAATTACAACACGTAATGATAGACACAGTTATCTCCATAGAATTGCTCAATACAAGTATTCACATAAGTAGATTTTAGAGTTACGAGGCTCACCCGAGAGGAGCATATTGGAAGAATTTTATTAGATACGCATAACCGTATTAAGTTCAAGAAATCATCACTTTATAATAATTGGAGATTTTTATTGTAATGACACCATTCAATGTAACGACCTCGGCCATGCCATAGAAAATATATCAACGGGCTGGGTCTCCACCTCTAGGAATCTGACCTCCACTTTGGACATTCCAACTCCTTTTTCCCTAGCTCATTATGTGAGTTGAGTTATAACTGCAATGGGGCACGTAGCCTGAGTGTTCTGATGAAATTTGACTCTCTAAAGTCTAGGAAAATTTCTATCACTCGCCGAAATGAAGTATCAACCTGCCCTGAGTCGTACAAAAATTTTATAATCATATTTGAGTCCTTTGATGAGTCTGTGAACTTGCTCTCTGGCTATATGAACCGAAGTAGGAGTATGACGGGCTGACTTATCGAACCTGATGGCATATTCTGACACCGTCATATGACCTGACGCAACCGTTCAAACCTTATGCGCCACGTATTATGGAGAGTCCGAGAAACAAATCTTTCAAAAGCATTTATGAGAATTGAGTCAAGTAGTTGATGTTGCACTGGCTGGTCGTCCTCTTCGTAGGCTTGCCTCAACCACCGGCGACCAATTTCTCCTTTACCATGTTGACTCCACACCTCTGAGCTACCCCACTTATTCATATACTCTTCGTTCTTCTTTTGGGGTAACTCTCATCTCTATTGACACACAATGATCACAAAAGTAGAGCTCTATACCGATAAATCTTGGCATGAACCATGTAGTCTAGAAGCTTGTTAATCATTGTACTCCCTCTGGAGCACCCCAAAATCCGCAACCGTGACTTCCGCACTGAGTAGACCTTCTTTAGATTCAAAGTTGTTTGGATAACTCCTTTGGTACTGAGGTATAGGGTTATTAAGGAGGCAGACATACCGCAAGTCCCAGCTTTATCTATTGAGAAATCTCAGGCCTTATACATTCCAAGCTAAAACTGATATAACACATGACCCCGCAATCTATTCCTTGACGGTGGACTTCTCCACTTGGCACGAAGTCATAGGTCACCATGCTTGATAATCCGCAATGTTAAACTTCACAGCTCATATAATTCAACCCCGTTGCTTTCAACTATTCGCTTGTTTTGCAATACTAGAGTAACTATAAATCCCTCTGGGATATGGGCTAGTCCAAAATGTACGGACTGAGCTAGAACCTCCACGTCTAGATCCATTTGAGACTGTAGAATAAGTGTTGATGTTCGAGCTTTAGAATGAGCTCTGCTTTTGTCTCTTCCCCTAATCGTAGTTGTCATTGGGGCTTCATCTCTTGTCCGGTTGTAGATGCTTTGCGCGTTGTCGAGATTTGTGAGAGGATAAGAATAGACAAGTTCAATTATCAATGGTAGAATAAATTCGCACGATAGAGTAGAATAGAATAGAGTTGTTTCCTAACTCAATAGCCTGCGAAAGATAAGTACAGACGTCTCCGTACCGATCATTCAGACTCTACCAAGTTTGTTCGTGAATTGTGAGACCTAAGCAACCAAGTGCTCTGATACCAACTTGTCATGACCCAAATTCCCCCAACATTAGGGACCGTGATGGCGCCTAACACCACACTTGCTAGGCAAGCCAATGTTAGAGTTCGCTCGACTATTTCCGTTAATAAATCATTTAAACCGGTTAGAACACTTTTAAATTAAACTCGATCTAATGGCTTTCAATAAATAATTCCAAAAATAAAATAAATAAACAATAAATTAAGCGAGCCACGAACTAATTAAATAAATTTAGAACTAACCTAGAGTCTGGTGTCACAATTCACGAACTACTAAAGAATACTACAAATATTGGGCTGAAAGGAATAGTGTAACTGTTCTGAATATACTAAAACAATTTTATAAAAATAGGAGAAGACTCTCGGGATCTGTGAACGCCGGCAGATATATCTCGTGTCTCTGAATGAATAGATGGTTGCTCTAAAAATCTCTACTGTTGGCTAATACCTGGATCTGCACAAAAGAGTGCAGAGTGCATGTCACGCCCCGAAATCCCATCATCGGGCCGTGATGGCGTCTAACGTTGAACTCACTAGACAAGCCAACGTGTACAGTTAAACTAGCATGGAAACGTTGATTTAACAGAATAAGCTAAAAACCGTTCACAACTTAACATCGGAGATAAATAAATATGGTTTCAAAACTAAGTAAAGACAACATAATACATTGACGCATAATTTTCCCAAAACCTGGAGTCACAAACTCAAGAACTGTCTATAAGAGTGCATAATACAAAGTCTGAAAGGAAATACATGACTGTCTCTGAAACTAGAGGAAAACAAGACAGAAACGAAGGCATAGGGATGGGAGAGACGCCAAGGCCCACGAACGCCAGTGGGTATACCTTGAAGCCTCTAGGTAGAGCTGGAAGACACTCCCACTAATGATGTCCTCCGGGTCCGGCTGCATAATCTGCACAACATAAAGAAGTTCGGGTGTAGCATCAGTACAACCGACCCCATGTACTGGTAACTGCCCAGCCTAACCTCGGCGAAGTAGTGACGAGGCTAGAACCAGACTACCGAGTAAACCTATGCAATTCGAATATATATATATATATATTCG
>ML412716.1:1502-14006 GCA_005239525.1 Nicotiana knightiana | reverse complement strand
TATATATATATATATATATATATATATATATATATATATATATATATATATATGAAAATGCTCGATCATTTGATGACAAATCTGGGTTTTGTAATTTCTATTAATAATAATCTTGCTGTTCTCCTATTATGATGACTTTGTCCAATTGTTGGCAAGTAGCAGACAAATCTTGATAAAAAAGTTGTTTATGTTAAGGTTTTTGTTGGAAATCAAAACCAACATATGTATACTTTAATGCAAGACTCCACTTCATTGAACTATGAACTTACCAACTTTAAAAAGTGGGAAAATGAAACACACATGTTACTAATCAAGTTAAGCTTAGTAATAGTACTCACTGGCCCTCCCTGCAAATAATTATAGCATCTTAATAGAGTTACAAAGAAGGGAAGCGCGACAGTAAAATTGTTTTGGGTTTGAATCGTAAAATCATTAGGGTAAACTGTCTTTATCACACCCCCATGGCCCTAAGGATATGAACATTTTCCAAATCCTACGTAAACACAAGATACTTTGTGTACCGATCTGCTTTTTAATCGAGTTACAAAGCAAATCATTAAAATGATACTATTACACATTACACATGACACATTATGGTATTAGAGGCAAGATGAACATAGAAAATGGAACATGTTTAGGAGTACTTGGTACAATAATTACACCATAAGGTATTTAAATGAATGGTGAAGAGACAAATAGAGAAAAAGGTCAATTATTTTATTGCAGAATTGGTCTAGTCAAGACAGTTTTATTTTAATCACAAACTAATACTTTAATGGGAAAATCAATTGCAAGATCTTAGAAGCCTATTTGTCCTAGGTGATAAGCCACAACCAAAGTTTGATTGAACTGGCCATGATTAGATGGCCTATTTCAGATAGATTCACAAGTTTAAAGAAAAGAACAAGGGGAAGAAAAAAGGGGCTCAACACAAAAATAGAAAAACTATTGGGAAATGTTGGGCTGAAAAGAAATATTTATTTTAAGAAATAATACATAGTTTATCATTTCAACAATGGAATTTTCAGAAATTTTATTCATATTTGATAAATATATGGTATTCAATATTCTGTTTCATTCAAATTTCTGTGTTATTGTCACGACCCAATTTCGAAATCGTGATGGCGCCTATCATGGAATCAGGCAAACCGCCCTTTTTAACTAAGCTAAATTCAATTTCCCATAAAAATGCGATTTTTAAACGAATTTATTAATAATACTAAGAGTCTGAAGTTTAAAAACAATATTTGGAAAGCAAAAGTTTAAAATCTCCAACCCCGGATCCGGTGTCACTCAGTCATGAGCTGCTACATAAAAAAAATTAAAGGATGAAGAAATAGACAACATAGTTTCAAAATAAGTGCAACGGGTGGAATAAGGAAGAGAAGACGAGGTCGCGAACGCCAACTGCTACCTCGACAACTCCAATGAAAACTCTTACCGCTGCTCAATATCCACTACCGGGTCCCCGTGTACCTGGATCTGCACATAAGGTGCAGGGGGTAACGTGAGTATACCAACTCAGAAGTAACGAACTAGTGACAGATTAAACCTCAATAATTAAATCATCAGCATATAAAATTTAGGCATGTTCACAGTTTATCAGAAAATAACAACAGAATATACTAGATATACCTCCATATGTTCTACATGCCAACATGTCACAGTGTGAAAATGCACGTAGTGCTCACAACTCTCCCACAAAATACTCAGTACTATATATCTCAGGTCCAGGGAAGTTTCATCCCGGAATATGCATAAACACCGGTGACCGTAGTCACTCTGTACTGAGGAAAAAGGCCAGTCCAGCCCCCACAGAGAAGATCCATCTCCGGAATACAACACTCGGACAATATCCATATCCAGAGAAGATCCATCACTCACATATATCACCTTCGGACAAGATCCATGCCGAGGGAAGATCCATCTCTCACATAACATCAGTTTCGGACAAGATCCATGCCCAGGGAAGATCCATCCCTCATCATCAATGCGCTCACTGGGGGTGTAAAGACTCCGGAGGGGCCCTAGTGGCCCAAGAGCCATATCAAGACAACGAAGGCATGATTTAAATATCGCTGCGGTGTGCAGTCCATTCTCATAATTGTTTCAATAACAGGCTCTCGGCCTCACTCAGGCATTACTCTTCAGTCTCACTCACATGGATCATAGATGCCTCCATCAGCCCGAAACAATGATAAGTATGCATATAATTAACAATACTGAAACTGAGATATGAAGTGATATATAACAGGACTGAGTATATGACATCAAATAATCACAAAATGAGACAGTAATATACGACCACTCGGGTCTCAACGTTTTCGGCGTGAAGCCTAGAATTTATACTTAACATGATTTCTAACAGGTTCACAATTACCATATTAACAGAAGCACATATATCATTAGAGAATAATCACTAAGCGGTGCCATAGGATAAGCCACGCTGAAAATACTCGGTGCACGCCCATCACTTGGCAAGTGTGTCACCTCAACAATAGTCATAAATCATTTAGCTCGGGGTTTCGAACCCTCAAAACCAAGTTTGGAAACATTACTTACCTCAAAACCGGCTAAAATACTATTCTGCAGTGCCTTTGCCTCTAAATCCGGCCTCTGAGTGCTCCAAATCTACCAAGTTCAGATTTTTATCATCAAATTATGCTTAAGGAATGAATTCCAATTGAAAAGTACCAAATTTAGCTCAAAATTCGAAATTAGTCAAAACCCGACCCCCTGGCCCACATCTCGGAACCCGATAAATTTTATACCAAAATGTTCTTCATCATCTCACGAGTTCGTACATATCAAGAACGCTAAAATCGGAGTTCGTTTGACCCCTCAAATCACCCCTAAAGATCTCAAAATCTCAAGCCCTAACCCCACCTTTTTCCTACTGATTTTCATAATTAAACACTGATATAAGGTCGTCAATCACATATAATTGAGTTATTAAGTCCAAAAATCTCACCTCAATGATGAACCAACATTTCCCTCTTCAAAATCCCTCAAAAACCTCGGAACCCGTACAACAATAGTGAAAAGAGGGTTAAAAATCGCGAAGGCAGGTTTTTATACTTTCTGAACAGTGGTTCTGCACCTGCGGCCACTTAAGCGCATCTGCGGAGCCTCCGCACCTGCGACTTCTTCTCCGCACCTGCGACTTCGCAGGTGCGATCCTCCTTCCGCACCTGCAATCCTCTACTGAGCCTCCCTTAATCTGCATCTGCGGAGCTTTGCTCACTCCTGCGGGCCCGCACCTGCGATCACACTTTCGCAGATGCGGTTACACCAGCACCAGCAGCTGAAGCTGCATTTTACCAACTTTAAAACTTCCGTTAATCACCTGAAATAAATTCCGAGCCCCTCGGGACCCCAACCAAATTTACCAACATATCATATATGATCATTCAAACTTAGTCGAGAATTCAAGCCTATGAACTTTGAAATTTCTAAATTCCACCAACGATACCGAAACTATTCAAAACGCACCCGATTGACCTGAAATTTCGCACACATATCCAAAATGACATTACGAACCTGTTCCAACTTCCGGAATTCCATTCCAACCCTGATAGCCTATTTTCCACTGCCGACCGAAAATCTCCAAAAACTAACTTTCATCAATTCAAGCCTAATTCTACACAGGACATCACAAAAAAATATTCCGAACACACTGCTAAGTCCCAAATCACCTAACGAAGCTATCCGAGCCATAAAATCCGCATTCTAGGGTCGTTTACCAATAAGTCAACTCTCAGTTGACTTTTCCAACTCTAAGACTATTTTTTTAATGACTAAATGGCTAAACTCTCACTACAACCATTTCGATTTCAAGCCTACCAACTCTAACACATCAATAATAGTATAACCAACATATGACAAGGCAATAACAACAATAATAATGCAAATTCTACGGGACGACCGACCGGGTCGTTACAATTATTTTTCTCAGAATAAGGCAATTTACTTCTAATTCTAATTTTTATAGAAGAACCTTGTGAATTTGGTCATAAAATAGATCCAAAAAATACACTAACAAAAATCATAATAATAGGGCGTAAACTAGTTAGAATTTGGAAGGGAAATTTTTTCCTTTTTTTTTGTTTTTGTGTGTGTTCTGTACAAACTTTTTATATGTAGTAACTTGTGAACATGCTCTTTTTAATTTAATAATCCGTATTGGAATTCACTGGTCCATTTCCAATTCCTAAAGGCATAAATTTTCTCTATTAAGTATTTATTTATTTTTCGGGCTCGATTATAATTAAGGGTGTAAAAGATTATGCATCGCACCACATCCCATTATAAAATATTTGGTAGGGAAAATTCTAATTGTTCATTTACAAAATTATTTCTCCATCTTTTAATACTTCTAACCTTCTCTTTTCAATTTTGAAACAAATTAAAAGAAAATCTTCGGAAATAAAATTCAACATAATATCATTGGTAAAATCTATTTTTCTTTTTAATATAAGTTGTATGATCATGGAAGTAGCCTGGAAATTTTCTGGGACCGACAAGGGACTCGAATGCTGCCTTTAGCGGAGGCGACAACCCTTTGATTCCCTTATGATATTTGCAGCTATTTTGTCTATCTCTTTTTCTTACAAAATCTCCTTCCCATCCATTTTCTTCTCATTTTCACTTATGTTTTGTTAAAAAATCACTCCATTATTCACCGAAAGAATACTAATAAAAAAAAGAGAAGAAAAATTTAAATAGGCTAATATATATAGTTTAAATAATTTTTTTATATTTTAACCTGATATAGCAAGTTACTTTATAACTATTATTTTCCAATTAATATGAGTATGTAGTTATTCATAATTAATTTATTAGTTGATAGTATATCAAAACTCTTTTATGCTATCCGTATATTAAAAGTTAAATCCAAAAAAATGTTACTGTATTGTTCACCAAAGAGGAAAAGAAATACTACTATTAAACTATTCTTATAATTCACGATATATCCTTGTTGTTTCTCCAATATCTTCCTTAACATTTCTCTTCTATTACGCACACAGGTACACTCATAGTTTCCCTATATATTTGGCCCCCTTCATCTCCAAGAATCCTAACTTCAACTCACCAATTACACTTATAAGCAACTACTCGATCACAAAAGAACCCTATATACGTACACACTTCTTCCTATTGAACTCTAGAGCCATGAGCTACGAACCAAACACGGCCTTAAACCTAAGCTTATCAAGAAATGAACTTAGCTTTGACCTTTTACTCGATCAATCTTCATCTTCTTCCTCATCATCGCCGTTAAGTCCAGCCGATCAGCCGCGTGTTTTCTCGTGCAATTATTGTAGAAGAAAGTTCTATAGCTCACAAGCCTTAGGAGGGCACCAAAATGCCCATAAACTTGAAAGAACCCTAGCCAAGAAAAGCCGGGAGCTTAGTTCGTCCCTGCGCCCTCATTCCGGTGGGTCAACTAACCGGAACAGTGGCTCTGGCCCAACTAGCCCGAGCCACGGTCATCATGGACATGTGGCTAGGTTTGTTTCTACTGAATTGAGCTATGGAAGAAGAGAGATGATGAGTTATGGCTCTAGGAAAAATGGTGAGAGTGTTGTTCAAGAGGATTTTGGCCAGCTTGATTTGTCCCTAAGGCTTTGATCACTACTTTTTTTAATCCTTTTATTTGTTATATTTTATTTTTACTTCAAGAAATTGTTGTAATTTTAGCAGCCTAGCTCCTTTTGACCCTACTTTCAGGTGGTTTTCTACTCTGATAAGGTTCTTATTAACGAAAGGATGAGAAATCTATAACATTAATTGAAAGATATTAAATGGTCTCTCTGTTATTTTTCTTTTTTACTATGAAGGTGGAGGGGGTTTTTGTTTTTCAAATTAAAGATGGTTAGCAATATTAGACAACTCCCTTTCATATATTAAAATTTATTTAGTCTTCACTTTCCTTAGTTTCAGCCTATTCGATATTATCGTTGCATGATACTGTAGTTAGCAAACTTATATATAAAATAAGATAGAATTAATTTGTTCTTCTGCATTGAGTTTGTGGAAGCTAAGATTCAAACGATGAGATAATTTGTTTTATTTATTGGTGAATGCTGTTCAAGAGGACCAAAAGCTAATATTTAGTGCATTTTTTCTCCTCTTTTAATTTCTTATTTCATTTAATTTGATCCCTATTTTTAATACGGTACTGAGGATTTTCAGAAATAATTATTTTTTAATTCACGGACTGACTGAAAACACTATGTGATGCACTTAAAATTTATTAGTAGGGTTGCTGATCTATTCTGTTTGAAGCTATTTATAATATCATCTGTTGCTACAAAGCACTGTCTGACCTTTTAGATTCAATTCTTATAGAATATATTTTTCTCTTCATATAGTCCTATTATTTAATTATTTTCGGTGCTTTGAAATTTGTTTCGTCTTTCCTATTTTGCTTGTAATTTCATAGTTATAATTGATTTTAGATAACGTGAGTACTTAACAATTTCTTAAAAAGAATTGGCCATCTTGAATCATTCAATTTTAGAAAATTGATTATGTTCATTATACATTGATGCAAGTTTACTGTTTATTGAACGTAATTTATTTCAAAATTCCTGTTTTCTTCCTCTATTTCTTATTTCGCTTTTTTTTTTTTTGGAGGGCGTGGAAATGGTGCCATATTATGTTGTGTTGTAAGATAGTCAAATCTGAAATGTGGGCAGCCAATAAGAAGCTAAGGATACCAAATAAATCAGAAAAGTTAATTTAAAGATGTGATAAGGTTATTAAACTTGAGCTGATGGTCTATCAGAAATAGCTTCTCTACCTTCATAAGATAGAGATATGTCGTATACACTACCTAGACTCCCACCAGTGTGATTACACGAATTATTGTTGTTAGAAATATTTTATTTTAAATTTAACAGATATACATAAAATATATAGCTTCTAATGATAGGAAAATAAAGATAATACTACCGTCATTTTACAAATGGAGGACGAAAATCGATAGCAGAGTACCACGAAAAGAACAAATAACATGTTTTGATATTTTAGCAGAGTACTCACTTTATGTCATTTTCTTTTTTCATGGACCAATGTGAATTTTTGTCATTTATGTTGTTTTCGAATATAACTTCAAGCTTTTCTGGTTTAAAATGTTGAGTACAAGAACGTTGCTATCTCCATACACCGTCCCTCCTAAGAATTCCATATCTAGCTGCTATCTACCATTCCATTTAATGAGCTTAATTTTAAATAATCACTTAATCAGCCCCTCGAAAGATGTCATAAGATGATTCACACGAGGTTTAAAAATGCCTTGTAAATCTGGGAGCCAAATTAGAAAGTGAATATATTCCCGTCGGGTAACTTTATACCGTGAACTTTACTATGCTTTAAATAATGGCATAATGTAAGGAATTTATAAAGCAAATATAAACGAAGTTCATAAAATCATATCAGACATCAAAAATCAGTCAAAGCGAAATGCGTGTTAGTGCCAAAATATCACAAGTACCACCTCGTCCTAAACCATAAGCATCTAAAACACTTTTTGTGAAGATATATACCCAGAGCAATTCCATGAATACTTTTAGAGGTCGTTTGATAGGGTGCATAAGAATAATACTGAAATATGTGTATTAGTAATGTAGAGATTAGTAATGCATCCATTAATAGTTTTGGTATTGCTAATACCATAGTTTGCTACGCATTAGGTATACATAGGATAACAACAAATATGATGACTAATGCTTGTATTAGTTATACATAAGTTAAAAAAGTGTATTAAATATGATTTTACTAATACACAAAGCTAATGTATGCATTATTTTCTCTGATGCACTCTACCAAACGACCTCTTAGCCTTTTATGGTCAATCTATGGGTGGTTGTTTAGATGTGCAGCAGCTAGTTCCAAATTCATATATAACTCTAACTTTTAGAGGTCTGCCTCGTGATTATGGGCCGAAGTTTTAATAAGGGATCCTCAAACAAATAGCCGGTCATATTAATTGATTATTTTTTTTAGCTAAATACATAAATTATATATTAAATATATACAATTATACATATAAAATATATAAATTATGCATATATTATACCTTGACCGACTATTTTTAATTTAAATTATTGGGTGAGCGGCTATTTGGAATAATTCTCCTTTTAGCAAAGCATAGGCATTATTCCACTATGTTAGGCTCCTTGGGCCCATTTTGACCTTGAGACCGATCTAAGCCAGAAGCAGAAAGCAGCCCATCGTAGCATCATGTGGTAAAAATTAGTTCGGCTAGCCACTTTTTGTGACGGCTATTAGAGTTTCGCCACCATTTCAAATGTAGTAGTAAAGTAGTCACTAGACCGACTATATTAGCATTTTTACCCCAACAAAGACACCCACAATAACTCCAGCGATCGATACTGGATCTCCAAGCTCTTAAATGTGAAACTCCAGTACGATAGAGTACAAATACTTCCTCGTCGATCTCGATCTGTGCTCTTCTCAATGTTTGCCAGGACACATCATTTTCACAAGTTTGATGTGGGCACGGCTTCTTTTGTCAACCAATTAGCCAAGCTTCTCGAGCACAAAAGACATCATTGAAGTGCAAAATGGGTCAGTATTCACAGGCGGATTCAAAATTTCAAAAGGATGGGTGAACTATTATGAAGAGATGGATTTAGAATTTATATTTGATGGGTTTAACTTTAGTCTCTTGCTATGAACCTACTACACTATTAAATTCTAGGTTCAAAATTATACTCTTTTTGAAATTTTAACAATTTTTACGTATATATCTATACTTCGTGCCGAAAGCAAAATTATTCAAAGTGGATTTGAACTGTCAATTTTATACGTAGAGGTGCACCCAATAATATTTACATTATAAGAAATTTTTAAACATGAGTTCATACATATATATATTTAAATAATTTAAAAAAATATAATATTGATATACATAGTTTGGGAAGAGGGGCATGTGTTGCCCCTCTACTTGGATGAGCCTCTGGCAGTACCCACCAACTCAGTTATTAGATGGGGATAACAATGACGCCGAAATTTCAGGTAAAACAAAACACTAGCACCGCATGAAATAAAAGCACCCTATAACACTAGAGTAGTAACTTTTTTCTACTTCCTTTGAAATCTGCAATGTCGACCAACTCTTCTCACTGTTATTCTTACATGGCTTTGACAGTAGACGTAACTTGTTTTCGTAACGATACGATCCATCATTTCGAGCTTTAGCATTTCATATGTTGGTTTAAGATGTTGAGTAGTTTCATAAATGTATTACGACTTGTTTATATGGATGATTTGATGTTCGTAAAGTTCAGGATTTATTTCATAAAGTGACTCTCAAATGGGAAGCTTTAAGTTGGAAAAGTTAATCAAAATTTAATTTTTGGGTAGATGATCTCGGAATCAGGGTTTAGATTTGAATATTCCTAAGAATTTTGGCTGTATTTGTCGAAAGTTGGCAATTTAAAGCAATTAGGGTCATGCAATACAAATCTGTGATTATATCCTATTTTTCGTGTGCATGAGTACATACTAATTTGTCCGAAACTTTTTTGACCAACTCCGATTGGCCTAAAATGTTGTATGTCTCTGGGAAACGACCTAATGACCAATACTTATTGATTCACCAAGACTTTGGGTTCAGAGTCCGCGTGTTCTAACCCGTGCCGCCTAAAATTTTGTCGGCCCATCAAAAACGACAATAGTCATCGCCTCGCCATGACCGTTCCTCATTTTTTGGCGTTTAATAGCCATAAAATTGGAATTTCGCCGATTTTCAGATTTTCGTGTGCTATAGCCACACCGTCTGCATGGTCGGGCATCCGGACCCGAGCCACCAAAAATTTGTCGGCCCATAAAAAATGAACTAAGGAACATTAGTCATCGTCTCGCCATGAAAGTTCCTCGTTTTTTGGCATTTTGCGGCCCTAAAATTCGAATTTCGCCCGATTCTCAAATTTTCATGTGTTATAACCCACGACATCTGCATGAGTCCGGGTGTCCGGACCCGGGCCTCCTACAGTTTTTCCGGCCTATCTAAAATTACCCACGGAACATTAGTCATCGCCTCGCCATGAATGTTCCTCATTTTTTGGCGTTTTAGGGCAATAAAATTGGAATTTCGTCCGATTTCCAAATTTCGTGTGCTATAGTTCACGCCATCTGCATGTGTCTCGGCGTTTAGACCCGGGATGTCCTAAAATTTTTCCGGACCATTAGAAATGACCTAAGGAACATTACTTATCGCCGTGCCATGACTGTTCCTTCTTGTTTGTGTTTTATCAGCCATAAAACTGGAAACCGATTCCAATATTTTCATGTGTTATAACTCACGCTATCTTCATGGTTCTGGACGTCCTGATACGGACCACCTAAAATTTTACTGGTCCATCAAAAACGACCTAAGAAATATTAATCATCGTCTCACCAAGAACGTTACTCGTTTTTAGCGTTTTAGGGCCATAAAATCGGAATTCCGCCCGTTTTCAAGAGATTCATGCGCTATAGCCCATGCCATCTGCATGCCTTCAGGCGTCCGGACCCGGGCCGCCTAATATTTTATCGGCCCATGAAAAACGACCTAAGGAACCGTTCCTCGTTTTTGGCGTTTTAGGACAATAAAACCAGAATTCCGTCGGATTCCCAGATTTTTGTGTGATATAACCACGTCATCTGCATGGGTTCGGGCGTCCAGACCCCGGCCACCTAATATTTTTCCGGCCCATAAGAATTGCCTAAGGGACATACGCCATCCCCTCGCCATGACGGTTTATCATTTTTTGGCGTTTTAGGGCCATAAGACCGGAATTTCGCGTGATTTTCATATTTTCGTGTGCTAACCCACGTCATATGCATAAGATTTTGTTGGCCCATCAAAAAAGACTTAAGGAACATAAGTCATTGCCTCGCCATGATCGTTTCTCGTTTTTAACATTTTAGGGCCATAAAACCATAATTTCGCCCGATTCCCAAATTTTCATGTGCTATAGCTCACGCCAGCTACATAGATCCGGACGTCTAGACCCTGACCGCCTAAAATTTTGTTGGCCCATAAAAAACGACCGAAGGAACATTAGTCATCACCTCTCCTTGACCGTTCCTCATTTTATGGCTTTTTAGGGCCATAAATCAGGATTCCGCCCAATTCTCAAATTTTTAATCGCTGTAGCCCACGCAATCTGCATAGGTACGGGCACCCGGACCTAGGTTGCCTAAAATTTTACCGGACCATAAAAAATGACTAAGGAACATTAGTCATCACCTCTCTATGACTATTTTTTTGGCGTTTTAGGGTCATAAAAATAGAATTTTACCTGATTCCCAAAGTTTCGTGTGATATAGCTCACGCCATCTGCATGGGCTCGGGTGCCAGACCCATAAAAAATGACCTAAGGAACATTAGTCATTGCCTCACCATGATCGTTTATCATTTTTGGCGTTTTAGGGCCATAAAACTAGAATTATGTCAATTCCTAGATTTACATGTGCTATTGCCTACGTAATATTCATGGGACATGGCGTCAGGACCCGGGCCGCCTAAAATTTTGATGGCCATCAAAAATTACCTAAGGAACATTAGTCATAGCCTCTCCATGACCGTTGCTCATTTTCTCGTATTTTTGGGCCATAAAATTTCTACCCGATTATTAGATTTTCGTGTGATATAGCCTACGCCATGTGCATGGGTCCGGGCGTTCGGACCCCGGCAGCCTAAAATTTTGCCGGCCCATCAAAAATGACCTAATCAAAATTATTCATCGCCTCTCCGTGATAGTTCCTTATTTTTTGGCATTTTAAGGCCATAAAATAAGAATTCTTCCCGATTCCGAAACTTTCATGTGCTATAGCCCACGCCATCTTCATGGGACATGGTATCCGGACCCGGGCCGCCTAAAATTTTGAGGCCATCAAAAGCGACCTAAGGAACATTACATTGCCTCTGCATGATCTTTCCTCATTTTCTGGCGTTTTAGGGCCATAAAATCAAAATTTCGCTCGATTTTCAGATTTTCGTGTGTTATAGCCCATGCCATCTGCATGCGTCCGTACCCGGGTCGCCTAAAATTTTGCCGGCCCATCAATAACAACACAAGGAATATTAGTCATCGCCTCGCCATGACCGTTCCTCATTTTTAGCTTCTTAGCTCCATAAATTCAGATTTTCGCTCGATTTTCAGATTTTTCGTGTGGTATAGCCCATGGCGGGGTGATGCGAGACTAAATTGCATAGTTTAACATGTGATATACCTTACATTTTATGCGCATTAATGATAAAATTACACTTGTTATGTGCTTAATGAAGTTTATTTCATGCGTAGGTGAAGTGGAGATGGAAACGGAGCTAAAAGGATGCAAATACGTCGAAAAATACGCGAAAGGAGACACCGGGGCGATAGCCGGGCGACAGAGCCAAACAGCCTGACCATACCTGGCGTTAGCCAGGCGTTTGGGCTGAAACGACAGCCCTACCCTGGCGTTAGCCAGGCGTTAGGGCTGAAACGC
>ML412714.1:2950-14680 GCA_005239525.1 Nicotiana knightiana | reverse complement strand
TTGTTAGTAGAATTAGTTAAACAACACAAATTGATATTCAAAAGTCTTGAGAAACTTGATTAAACACTAGTTTAGTATTTTATAGACTCAATTGATACGTAAAATTCTCTGTGGGATCGACTTTGGGTGTAATACCCCAGATTATGTTTGCAGCGCCCGTTTAGTCTTTCTATACGACATAGTTGAGCGTGATCAAATATCTTCTCCCTCAAGGTCTGAAGCACAACTCTCAAATGCTGCTCATGATCCTCCCGAGATTGGGAATACACCAAGATATCGTCAATAAATACGATGACGAAAGAATCCAGATAAGGCCGGAATACATTGTGCATCAAGTGCATAAAGGCTACTAGGGCATTGGTCAGCCTGAATGACATAACCAGAAACTCATAATGACCATATCTAGTCCTGAAAGCAGTCTTCGGAATGTCCGTCCCCCGAATCTTCAACTGAGGATAGCCGGAACGCAAGTCAATCTTGGAAAATACCCTGGCACCCTGCAACTGATCAAACAAGTCATCTATACGAGGCAAGGGATACCGGTTCTTCATCGTATACCTGTTTAGCTGCCGATAATCAATACACATACGCATAGAACCATCCTTCTTCTTCACAAAGAACACCAGTGCACCCCAAGGTGACACACTAGGCCGAATGAACCCCTTATCTAGGAGTTCCTGAATCTGCTCCTTTAATTCCTTTAGCTCCGCTGGTGCCATACAATAAGGTGGAATAGAAATAGGCTGGGTGCCTGGCACCAAGTCAATACCAAAGTCAATGTCCCTGTCAGGTGGCATGCCTGGCAGGTCTGCAGGAAACACGTCCGAAAAGTCACGGACCATAGGAACCGAATCAATATCGGGATTCTCAGCACTGATATCCCTCACTAAATCCCAATACGATAAACACCCTTTCTCAACATACGCTGAGCCTTCAGGTAGGAAATTACCCTGCTAGGCACATACTCAGAAGAACCTCTCTACTCAACCCTCGGACATGTTGGCATAGCTAAGGTCACGGTCTTAGCGTGACAATCAAGAACAACATGACACAGAGATAACCAATCCATGCCTAATATCACATCAAAATCGACCATGCAGAGTAATAGTAGGTCCACTCGCGTCTCCAGAACCCCAATAGATATCAAACACGACCGATGCACACAGTCCATAACAATATTATCGCCCGCCGGAGTCGACACATGAATAGACGTAACTAAAGACTCACAGGGAATATCCAGAAAATGGGAAAAATATGATGAAACATAGGAATATGTAGAACCAGGGTCAAATAAAGCAAAAGCATCTCGGCGACAGACTGAGACAATACTTGTGATCACTGCATCGGAGGCCATAGCATCTGGCCTGGCTGGAAACGCAAACATACGGGCCTGACCTCCACCTGTTTGACCCCACCCCCACCCCCCTCTAGGGCGATCTCTAGCTGACTGACTACCACCCTGGCTGCCTAGGTGGGTGGTGAAATAACTGGAGCTGAAGTCGAAGGCTGGCTCCTCAGCTGAGATGGGCCTCCAAGAAGATGAGGAAACTGCCTCCTCATATGCCCGAACTCTCCACACTCATAACAACTCCCTGGAGGTGGAGACGGGGACTGAAAAGACCCCTGGCACCAGAATGGCCACAAGGAGAACCATGCATAGTGGAACCCTGAACTGATGGTGCTCGAGCTGCACTCTGGACTGGAAGGGAACCGAATGAAGAACGGCATGGCAGAGAATTGCGGGGATCATGCCCCGAAGATGCACCACTATGGGCTACGCGGCCTGACCGAGGAGGCCTGAACGAACGACCTCTACCATGCTGAATCTGCTCCCTGGAAGGAGCACCACTAGAACCACCCGATACACGAGGCCTCTTGGCCTACCTCTCTACCCCCTCATGGCGGCAAACCGGATCAATATTTCGAGCAATATCGATAACCTGCTCGAAGGTAGGACCTGATACTCTCTCCCGAGTCATAAAAAGGCAGAGCTGATAAGTGAGGCCATCCACAAACCTCCTAATCCTCTCCCTATCAGTAGGGACCAACTCGGTGGCATGACGAGCCAACTCTGAAAACCGCATCTCATACTGCATCACTGATAGCTCCCCCTGACGCAGCTGCTCAAAATACATGCGCTGCTCCTCCCTATGAGACTGGGGTACATACTTCTCCAAGAAGATAGTGGAGAACTGCTGCCAGGTGAGGGGTGCTGAACCAACAGGCCTAAGCCTCTCAAAAGACTCCCACCAAGTGAAAGCAGCACCAGAAAACTAAAAAGTAGCAAATGAGACCCCACTAGTCTCCAGAATCCCGGAAGTACGAAGCATCCGCTGACACTTATCTAGAAAACCCTGGGCATCCTCGCCCTCCGCACCACCGAATGTCGGAGGCTGAAGTCTACTAAACCTCTCCAGCCTACGCTGCTCATCATCTGGCATAGCTGGAACCACGAAGTCTTGAATTGGAGCAACCGGCTGGGCTGGAACCACCCCCGGTATCTGATGGCCCTGAGTAACCTGCTCAGATGTCCGGGCAACTGGAGTCTGACTGCCTCCTCCGGCCTGAGAAGTAGTGGAAATTGCCTGAGCAAGGGTGGTACATACCGTCAAGATCTGAGCCAAGGTCTCCTGAAGACCCGGAATAACAATAGGCACTGCCGGTGCCTGAGCCTGTCCCACTAGAGTATCTGCGGTGGGAACCTGATCCTGAATAGTAGGGGGATATACTGGTACTGCCCTGGCTGCTGCACGAAGTGGCCTCCTACCTCTACCATGGCCTCGACCTCTCGCTGGTCTAGCTGGTGGCTAATCACCCCGATCGGTAGCACAAGTCCTCACCATGTGTGAGAGAATGAAACAACAGAAGTTTAGATTTCCAGAATCAACAAAATGGCATGACAAAATTCAAGAAAAATGAGATTGTTCCTAAGAGTGCTGCAACCTCTCAAAGATAAGTACAGACGTCTCCGTACCGATCCGCAAGACTTTACTAAACCTGCTCATGACCGTTGAGTCCTATGTAACCTAGGCTCTGATACCAACTTGTCATGACCCCAATTCCTAAACCGGCCGTGATGGCGCCAATCACGGAACTAGGCTAGCCAACCATTACAGACTATCATAATATTTCATAATTTCCCAAACTTAGCAGATTTTAAAACAACCAAAATGAGATGAACAACTTATACACTTCCCCAAAACCCGGAGTCAACTGTCATGAGCATCTAAGACTGAAAATATAATGTACAACATCATGACTTGCTACAACAAAAGTCTGAGGTACAAAAGACCAAAAGAAACTATGACTTGAGGGAAGGAAATGAGGTGAGCTGGGGATGCTGAGCAGCTACCTCGATCCTCGAACAACTCCAAGCTCGTCCGAAAATCAACTAGTGAGATGGTCCGGTACCTGGATCTGCACACAGAGGTGCAGGGATTAACAATAGTACGCCAACTCAGTAAGTAATCAAACTAACTAAAAAATTGAGTGTAGTGACGAGCATTTATAAATCATGTAAATCCATATAATGAATAACAGTGGAAATGAATAAATCAAGTCAGGAATCTACATTCCGAATATTTCATAAAACTCTAGTTTCCATTTAAAAATCTCGCATAAAACCATTTGTCCAACATTATCATCAAAGGCTCAGTGTAAAGAAGAGTGCAAACGATAGTTTCATGGAATATAAGCCCCTCTGTCACAGTATCACTCACAATAAAGCCTCTCGGGCAAGCCTGTCGATCACTTGTGACTCCACTATCAGTATCTTATGCTCACACTAAACACTCGTACTCAGCAGGTACCATGAATACACACAACTGCTACGGCGGGCAGCCCGATCCAATACATACATACATACATATATATATATATATATATATATATATATATATATATATATCTATGCTGCTGCGGCGTGCATCCGATCCATATAACATATGATGCGGCGTGCAACCCGATCCATATAATAGTCGACTGCGCCCACTGGGGGTGTACAGACTCCGGAGGGGCTCCTAGAGCCCAAGCTCTATATTTGTTGCGGCGTGCAGCCCGATCCAATATGTATATTTCTGCGGCGTGCAGTCCGATCCATATATAATCTATATTGATGCAGCGTGCAGCCCGATCCATATGTAATATATAGTCCCATAACTATCCTCACATGCTCGGATCTAGGCCTTACTCAGTCATCCTCACAAGCCACTCGGGAAATTCATCTCAACTCACGAGACTCAGCCCAAAATACCTCTCTAGGTTTCAAAATAGTGTGATAATAGTGAGAATAACAAACAATTAGAAAACATGACTGAGTTTGCAATTGTTCTATCAGGATAGTGTGGGAATAGTGTAAAAGTACCTATGAGAGTCTAAAAAGGTTGGCATAAGGCCCCAAACATAGCTCACAACCCATAAACCAGTATAAATTTTCTAAAATATAGGATATCGTAAGGTTTCAAATCGAATACGCAGCTTAATAGTCGCTACGGGACAGACCATGTCACAATCCCTATCGGTGCACGCCCACACGCTCTTCACCTAGCATGTGCGTCACCTCATTTCCCAAAACAATATCAAATACCGGGGTGTCATACCCTCAGGTTTAGAGTTACAATCGTTACTAACCTCAAAACAGCCCAAAAGCTACTCTGCGATGCTCTTGCCCCTCGAATTAGCTCCCAAATGCTCCGAATCTAACCAAAACCATAGTAACATCATCCTTATACGCTAAAGGAACAAAACCCAATCGAAAACTATCAATTTAGACACAATTCTCGAAATTTGGCCAAACTCGAGCCCCAGGCCCACGTCTTGAAATTCTATAAAATTTTCATCACTAGAATCCTTGTCCTCCCACGATTCTATACATACCAAGAACACCAAAATCGGACCACAATTGCCCACTCAAATCTTCAAAATAAATTTTCAATTCCATGCACCTAACCTCCCCAATTTTGGGTTTAAATCCAACAATTTTCCGGTTTAATTACTTAGAAAACAACATAGTATCGAGTTATAAAGTCAAAAATCTTACCTTCAAGTGATTCCCTTCGATTTCCTCTTCAAACCCTCTCAAAGAGCTCCAAACCCGCTCAACAATGGAGGAAAAATAGACTAAACTCGCAAAAATGGCCTTTTAAAACATTCTGCCCAGCACTAAATAATAACTCACTGCGATCGTGGGACCACCCACGCGATCGCGAAGAACAAACTTACTGCCTCCAAATTTTTACCCATTGCGATTGCACCATTCCCCATGCGATCGTGAAGCTTCGACTCCCTGACCTATGCGATCGCGTACCCATTCATGCAGTCGTGAAGAACAATTGCAACAACCTCACGCGCCCTCTTTTTCTTCTACGCGATCACACAAGGAACCACGCGACCGCGCTACTTTAGCTGCCTAACCTATGCAATCGCAAACCTCATTACGCGATCGCATAGAACAAATCTGCCTGCCTCAAAATTTACTCTACGCGATCGCAGATGAACTCACACATTCGCAATGAACAAACCACTGCTGCTAAAACACCAGAAAACCAGCAATCTTCCAAAGACCAAAAGTGCCCGTTTGAGCATCTGAAATACACCCGAGGCCCTCGGGAACTCAACTGAACACGCCAATACATCCTATAACCTTATTCAAACTTAGTTGAGCCCTCGAAACACCAAAAACGACCCAAAAAACAAAAATTACATCAAATTCAAACCAATGAACTTTGAACTTCTAAATTTCACCAAAGATGCCGAAACCATCCAAAACACATCCGATTGACCTGAAAATTTGCACACATATCCAAAATGACATTATGAACCTACTCCAATTCCCGAAAATCCATTCCGACCCCGATATCCTATTTTCCACTGCCGACTGAAAATCGCCAAAAACTAATGTCAATTCAAGACTAATTCTACATTGTACATCCAAACTTCATTCTGAACACACTCCTAAGTCCCAAATCACCTAACGAAGCTATCTGAGCCATAAAATCCGTATTCCGTGGTCGTTTACCAATAAGTCAACTTGCAGTTGACTTTTTCAACTATTAAGCTACTTTAAGAGACTAAGTGTCTTAGTTCTCACCACGACCACTCCAAACCCGAACCAATCGACCCAATTCAACATAAATAGGCTAAACAACATATGATAAAGCAAAAATGGGGGAAACGGGGCTAATCTCAGGGAACGACCGGCCGGGTCGTTACATTATAGTCCTAATAAGATCAAATTATTTCATAATTAGCCAAATTGACATCTTGGCTATAATTGCAATAACTTTGCAATTATAGCCTAAGCATGTAATTTTATACTATTTTTTTTTACTAGAAATTAGCCTATTATATTCTTAAATATAAAATAATCATTTTAAAGTTATTTCCATGCATATGATTCATTTTTATAATTAGTAATTTCTTTATAAAACTATTTTATTAAACTATCTGGGTATTTAACAAATAGCTCATGCCTATTTCAATTTTAGCATAAGTTGATTAATCAATCCCTATTAGACCAGACCCAAACCTGATTAAATCAAGCCCAAATACCCCAAGCCCAAATCCATTAATCCCCCGACCCAATGTCTTGTTTAATTTGGACCGTTGATTAATTTTTAATCAACGGACCAGATCCCCCTTTCCATAATTAACCTAAGAGTCTCCCCCCCAAACCCTCATTCTCTTATTTTCTCCTCTCACACTCTACCGTCATCTCCTCTTTTTTTATCTCAAACTCTCTCTGCCCTAACCCTAATTCCCCCTCGCCGGTCTCTCATGTCGTCGAATATGGGGGCTTACCACCATCCTCCAGCCTTAATGGCTCTCCTATGCCGGGATTCCTGCCTTCTTTGAGGTCCTCAAGAGACCAGTGGCCATTCCACTCACCCCTGGGCTTGTGCTCACCATTCTCAGGCCACCATGGCTCGATCGAGTAAGATCTTTCCTTTTTCCGGCTAAACCTATGGGTTTCTAAGCCGGTCTCTCTATTTCTGGGTTATTTTCTAGAAAACCCTAACCTCTTCTACTGTACCTCTTAGATCTATACAGATATGGGGTCTTTTTGAGCTATTTTCGTTTGTTTCATGACAAACCTTTCAATTTCTCAAAGCGTCGCTTAATTTTTCCATTAGGGTTTCCGAAACTTTTCTTCAAAATATATTTTTGGTCTTTTAATGTTGTTCTCTGATGTTTAAAAAGACCTTTTGTTAAAATTGCTTTTAGTCATAACTTGTTATCATAAAACCTTAGTTTTAACACTTGTTATAATTATGAGTCCGTCTTTGGTAATATGTTAGTGTGCTTGTTTCTCATGAACACTCTGAGTTTCTGTGATTTTACCCTATTATGTTCAGTAGGGTTTCTGATTCTTTCTTCTTCCGCTTGTATTATGTTTATTCTGTTAATTCCTATAATCAGTTCTATCTTCTCTAGTTGAATCCCTGATTCTATGTGATTCTTACTTTACTATGTTTCTGATTTTACTTTTTCTTGCCTATTATGTGTTTATTCCGTTTGTTCATAGAAATTTTGTGTTAATTCTCCCCTTAATCAGTACTGTTCCTATTCGAATCCCTAATTTTCTGTGATTAACACCTTTTACTGATTTCCTGTGATGATATCTTTTACTGATTTCTGACCTCTAAGTTATTTTCTCGCCTTATTTTATGGTTGACTATACTGTTAATTGATTCTTATGATATTTCCTTAATTAGAACCTTATGTACCTAGTCCTAATTACCTGTTCTATACTTGCACTGTTTGAATTGTTTCCTTATCTGTTATGCTCCAGTTACACATTGATTTCTTTCCTTATTTGTTACTTGTTCTTACCGTTTGAAGTAATCCTTTAATCAAGGGAGTACTTGCACTGATTTTGCTCTAATTGNAGTTACACATTGATTTCTTTCCTTATTTGTTACATGTTCTTACCGTTTGAAGTTGACTCCCTTAATCAAGGGAGTACTTGCACTGATTTTGCTCTAATTGGTTCTGAGTTCCATAATTTACTGCCTAATTGTGATTCTTACCTTATTCTACCTAGTTTCAAACATATATATATATATATATATATATATATATATATATATTCTCTCTCATTCACCAACCAACAGAATCCACTCAACACACACGAACACACTAGTTCAAACTCTATCTCTAACACTCAAAGCTTTCAACTCTCTTTCTGTGTCACTTACTATTATTCTAAGTTAGTCGGCTGCAAGCCAAGGCTAACTATTGTGCTCTCCTGTCCCTTCACTTTTGTGGTTATTGTCTCTTTACTGGTATGTTCTGATTTTCAATTCAAGTCCCAAAACCAATATGTTTCTTTTACCGCTTCAGTTTATCATGTTCCTAATATGTTTCTATCTACTGTTTTGTTGTTCAACATGTAATTGACCTCCTTGCATCATTGCTTCATCGTATTCTAGTTATGTCTTACCTCTTTAGGGTAAGCATGTTCTTATAAACCTGTAATCTGTCTCAATGTAACTCTACTTTGTTTTGATGCTTGTGTACTGGTTGCCTAGTTCTGGTATGCTTCTATTGATTTGTTACCCTAAGTTTTCTTGATGCTATGCTCAATCATGTTTAGTATGAAATCCTACACTATGCTATCTCCCAATCCCATGAATCCCCTAGAGCACTTCTTATTCTGTAACTAAGTTCTAATTAGAACTCCTGAATCTATGTGTTACTATCTACACCAAGTGCAAACGACTCATGTCTGTTATGTGTTCACCATACCTGCTCTACTTGTCCCCAATCCCCAGTTATCCCTGTGTGAAGGTTTGTTCTCTGAGTATTGTTGAACTTGTTTGACTGACCTGCTGTTTGTTTAAATTACACAACTGTTTTCAAAAGTTGCTTTACTAAAAAATTCTCCTATTCTATAAAACTACTTCAATTGGGTCTCTTTTTCAAATTTTTCTTTCCTGTTAAACCTTTTCAAAACTATGTCAAGCACTCTCACTCTAATCTTAGGTCCTTAAGTTCTGCCCCTCCAGTGTATGACTGCCTTGGGATTCCTGTGGGATCCCTCTGAACTCTGATGCACAGGGGCTAACACTTCCACACTGCACTTACTCAATTATGGTTGTGAAATCTGGGTGTGAGAACTGCCCTGGATCCCTTGAGGTCCTTAGGGAACTCTAACACACCTGGATATGAGAAAGGCTATGAAACATTTGGGCATTTGAGGTTCTGAGAATCTGGGCCTGTTTTCAGGCTCCTTATAGTGTAACTTCTTATTTTTCTTTATCTATTTATGTAATTCATTCACATTGGTTTGTAATAATTGTTGTAAACTAATATTGGGGATTGGTAGTGAAAAGGAGAGGGGAGCCATGTCTGTTGTCAATATCAATGGGGTAGAAACCATGCCTTAGGTTTACATTTTCTATGTGCGCATTAGAATCCATGTTTAAGACCAATACATTCTAAGCATGTCATGCATTAGATATCATGTTCTTAGGTTTACTGTTTCAGCATCTCATTTGACATTATTTTCATCATTTAGAAATCCTGCTTCTAGGCTAAATAACAACATTAACATGAAAATTGTTTCTACTGCATATGCTGAAATCATGATGTAACTTTCTGTGCATTTAGAAACTATGCTTTAGGATTCTTGCATCATTCTGCATCTTATAATGTTCATACTAGATACCCTATTTTAGGATCTCGCTAAGTCACATCTAGCTAAACTACTGATGCATGAAAAAGGGACATAAGACAGTTTCACATATGATTATCATGTGTTAGTAAAACTGGTAGTAACCCATGTGTCTTTGCAACACTTAGAACATCATGCTTTAGGTAAAACAACTTCTAAACTGTTTTAATAATTATGGTAACTATTGTGCATTCCCCCCCACTCCTAGGCAAGCCTTAGGTAACAAACCTTTATAAAACTGGAAAACTGTTGCTTTTGTGTTTACTGCTTAATGATTAACATGCTTAAAATCAGTAGGCAAACTGATTAGGGCCCCTGCTTCTAGGTTTATAAAATTGAAACTGCATATCTTCTGTGTTTTGATATTCACTTAGACATCATGTTTTAGGATCCTGTTTAATAATATTGTTGTTTGTGTTTTGAGTCGTGCTGATTACATGCATTATCTGTGGAGGTAAATTTGAGCCTCTTAATTGCTCTTTCCTGCCTTTATCTGCTAAAGTCCTATTTGTTCTTGTTTGACGCCTAGTATTTTCCCCTTTTAAACCTTAGGGGTCTGTCTAGAACTGCCTATAGGTAGAGGTCCTAATCTCCTCTATGACTATTAAGAAGGGACGGGTAACAGCACGCATGTAGGTCGTTAAATAAACTCGCTTAATAACCACTAAGGGGTGGGAGAGGGTAGACAAGGATATGATGACCTGTGCGCTAATGCAACGTGTAGCCCCTCATTGAGGAGTGATTACCGAGCATTGCATGGATATGATCCTATAGGATATACAATCTAGGACCCCACTACCTTTAGCAAATATGTGTGCTTAGACTGCGAATCTTCTCAAAAACCTTTATTTGTTTACCTACGTGATTTTATTGCTTATGTGCTACCTGTTTTAAAATTCACAAAGTTTGTTTGGTCGGGAACCACAATTGTGGACTTCGAAGGGTGCCTAACACCTTCCCCTTGAAGTAATTTCAAGCCCTTACCTGTAACAACCCAAATTTCCCCTCCGTTGGATATCGTGATGGCACCTAGTCTTGGGAACTAGGTAAGCCTAACATTTCCACAGAACAACAACAATAATAAAGCAATTTTAACAGTTTCGAAATAGAAATCTTGACAGAGTTTACAATTTTCCAAAACCCGGTAAATACAAGTCATAAGCTCTACGACATCTTTCAACCGAATCTAAATACAACTGTTTAGAAATAATAAGTACATTTAACATAAACAGAAAAGTGACTCCGAAGCCTGCGAACGCAGCAACAGGTTTACCTTGAGTCTCCTCATCAACGATCCATGCAGCTAACAATAACAATAACCTGGATCTGCACACAAAAATGCGCAGAAGTGTAGTATGAGCACACCACGACGGTGCCCAGTAAGTATCAAGACTAACCTCGGTGAAGTAGTGATGAGGACTAGTCAAGACACCACTGGTCTAAAAGTAAAAAGACATAAATGTACCAATGAACGAAACATAATATCTATCTAAGGATTTTTTGATATAAATAACGGTACTATCGAATAATACGGAATAAAATTCAATAGTTACGATCAACAGACAACATAATAGAAATACATACAGAGAATGGAAAGAATGCAAGCCAAATGTTGGGAACCACAACCCAATAAAGCATTAGCAACTCAGCACTGCATCAATTTATTCACGTCAGGCCTTAGCCAATAAACTCAATAAAACTGGTCAAACCTTCGAGTGAAAACCTTTAAATCGTGAGTTTATTTCGAAAGCTTTAAAGATATAATCATTTCGGAATAGAGAAAATTTCTTCATTGAAACATACTTTCTCTGGATGTATATTTATATATTTTTATAAAGATAAATCTTTAAAACATAGTCTCTTCAAAATACGTGGTGTTCAAATATACTTTCCGAAATACTGCTCTTTCAAATATCATCAAAATACGTGGTGTTCAAATACACTTTCCCAAATACTGCTCTTTCAAATATCATTTTTCTGCAAGACAAATACTTTTCAAATATACTTTCGAAATAGAAGTCCTTCAGACATAACTTTTCCTGGAGATAATTTCTTTT
>ML412709.1:0-49871 GCA_005239525.1 Nicotiana knightiana | reverse complement strand
AACGCCAGGCCCCCCCTAGCGTTAGGGCTCTAAGGCCTGGGTAACGCCAGGCTGGGTCAGGCTATTTGGCTCCAATACCTGGCTATCGCCCGGGTGTCCCTTTTCGCGTATTCTTCGACGTACTTGCATCCGTTTAGCCCCGTTTCCATTTCCAATTCACCTACACATAAAATAAACCCTATTAGGCACATACGACGTGTATTTTATCATTAAAGCACATAAAATGCAAGGTATATAATGCTTAAAATCATGAATTCTAGCCACTCATCAATTATCCACATAATTAAAAATTATCTCAAATTACTTAAAATACTACTCACCTTTAACACAGCTTATACACCTTACTATCATGGTCATGTGATACCATATAAAATCAATACATACACTATTATTTTATTAAAATATTCATGTAAAAATACATATATTTTCTCAACTTCTAATTTTTCTAATCTCACATAAAGAGTATAAATTTTCATACGCTTAATTCTTAAATGGTAAAAATATATCCTTCTTTTCTTGTGAAAAATAAATAATTCATATCTTTACAATAAATAAAATTTCATAAACTTATCATATTATGTGTATAACTTATCATATCAGAAACTAGTAATAATGGTAACTATCCAAAATTATACTTATAAAACTTTTACTAATATACTCCACTTAAAAGAAAATACCACATTAACATAATATTTAAAGGTATCAATGTCGTATACTTACAGGTCTCATAATAATAATGTCTTAAACCCTCTATAACTCCTACTAGACATAATTCGTTTGAACTCATGTGTATTTACTACAACACATCCTAATGCTAAGGTATGTGATGTAACATCGGCAATATATACAAAACTGGGCATTAGCAGAGCTAGACCGACCTCAATGTTGCCACAACTGGCTGATCGCACAGTCAAAAGACCGACAGGAATTCTTGATGATGTGCTTGTTCAAGTGGGGAAGTTTGTATTCCCTACAAACTTTGTTATTCTTGACTGTCAAGTGGATGAAGAGATACCAATCATTGTGGGAAGGCCGATTTTAGCCACTGGGAGATCATTGATTGATTGTGATACTGGAGAGTTGAAAATAAGGTTGAATAATGAAGAAATAATATTCAACGTTTAACAATCCATGAGGAGACCCAACAAATTTGCAAATTGCTCGCTAGTGGAGGCTGAGGATGTAATACTGCAAGAAGAGGATGAGACCCATAATATCAAGGATCCGCTAGAAGCCTGTTTGATTAATTTGGAAGAGATGGATGGTGAAAGGTTGGCGGAGTGGGTAATGGCCCTCGAAGGTCAAGGGTTCTGGAAAAGGGAACGCTAGTTCGAGGCTCTAAGCTTAGAAGAGAGAGCAACACCACCTGCAAAACCATCAATAGAGGAGGCACCACAGTTGGACCTGAAACCGCTTCCAGCTCACCTCAGGTACGCTTTCTTAGGGCCTAATTCTTCTTTACCTATCATTATATCATCTGGTTTTCTAGCTGTGCAAGTAGAGAAACTCTTACAGGTGTTACAAGAATGTAAGACTGCCATAGGTTGGACCATGGCAGACATAAAAGGTATCAGCCCAGCCTTTTTCATGCACAAAATTCTCTTGGAAGAGGGGAACAAACCTTCTAGAGAACATCAATGACAGCTGAACCCGAATATGAAAGAAGTGGTGAAGGAGGAAGTGATCAGGTTGTTAGATGCGGGTATCATCTTCCCCATCTCTGACAGCAACTGGGTCAGTCCTGTCTAGTGTGTGCCAAGGAAGGGAGGAATGACGGTCGTACAAAATGAGAATAATGAGTGATCAAGAATCGTACAGTCACAGGGTGGCGGATTTGCATGGATTATCGGAAATTGAACACAGCCACCTGAAATGATCATTTCCCTTTGCCATTTAGTGACCAAATGTTGGACAGGTTGGCTGGGCGGTCTCACTTCTATTTTCTTGGATGGATACTCAGGGTACAACCAGATCTCAATAGCCCCTGAAGACAGATAGAAAACATCATTTACTTGTCCGTATGGCATCTTTGACTTTCTGAGAATGCCCTTTGGACTTTGCAAAGCACCGACTACATTCTAGCGGTGTATGTTAGCCATTTTCACGGATATGGTTGAAGACATTATGGAGGTATTTATGGATGATTTCTCCGTGGTGGGATATTAATTCAAAGACTATCTTCACAATTAAGAAGAGTGCTAAAAAAATGTGTGGAAACAAATTTAGTGATGAATAAGGAAAAGTTCCATTTTATGGTGCAAGAAGGGATAGTCTTGGGGCATCGGGTATCCAGTAGGGGAATTGAGGTCGACCATGCTAAGGTTTATGTTATTGAGAAGTTTCCACCTCCCACTTCGTTCAAGGCAGTGAGAAGTTTCCCTTGTCACAGAGGGTTCTACGGGCGATTCATAAAAGCTTTCTCCAAGAATGCTAACCCTTTATGTAAGCTTCTTGAAAATGATCATCCCTTTGTGTTTTCTAATGATTGCAGGTTGGCATTTGAGGAGCTCTAAAAGAGAGTGGTGATTGCACCCATCATTGTTGCACCCAATTGGGAGCAACCGTTCGAGCTCATGTGCGACGCCAGTGATTATGCTATAGGAGAAGTCTTGGGGCAATGAAAAGATAAGCTGATGCACCCAATTTATTATGCAAGATGAATGCTCAGTGGTGCACAAATTAATTACACCATAACAGAAAAGGAGATGTTGGTTGTAGTGTTTGCATTCGACAAATTCAAGTCGTACTTAATTGGTTCAAAAGTTATTGTTTATGCTGACCAGCAGCAATTAGGTACTTGATAGCAAAGAAGGAGTCAAAGCCACGCTTAATTCGCTGGGTTCTTCTGCGACAAGAATTCGATCTGGAGATCCGTGACAGAAAAGGGACAGACAATCAAGTAGAAAACCATCTCTCAAGGTTGGAAGGAGCTGCAAAGAAGGTGGAGGTCAAAGATATAACAGATACATTCCCGGATGAACAATTACTAGCAGTGACAATGGAGGAAAAGCCATGGTATGTTGATATTTCTAACTACTTAGCAAGTGGTATTGTACCTTATGAACTCTCTTCAATTCAAAAGAAAATGTTCTTTCGTGATTGTCAATCTTATTATTGGGATGAACCTCTACTTTTTAAAATATGTGTAGATAACATGATCCGGAGGTGTATCCCCGAGAAAGATCAACCTTCAGTTTTGAAGGCTTGCCATGCTTCACCATCTGGTGGACATTTTAGAGAAATTCGGACAACGGTAAAGGTGTTGGAATAGCGTTTGTATTGGCCAACTCTATTCAAGGATGCCCATGCTTGGGTGAAAAGTTATGATGAGTTCAAAAGGACAAGTAACATATCTCGACATCACGAGATGCCGATGACTACAATTCAGGAGGAGGAGTTTTTCGACATGTGGGGGATTGACTTTATGGGGCCATTCGTCAGCTCGTATGGTAACAAATACATATTGGTAGCAATTGACTATGTCTCCAAATGGGTTGAAGCTGTGGCCCTCCCAACCAATGATGCAAAGGGGGTGACATGCTTTCTAAAGAAAAACATCTTCACACATTTTGACACCCCGAGAGCTATAATCAGTGAAGGTGGAACCCATTTTTGCAATAGAGCGTTCGCACGGGTGTTGGAAAATTATGGAGTTCGCCATAAGGTGGCCACACCTTATCACCCACAGAAGAGTGGGCAAGTTGAAGTGTCCAACATGGAAATAAAAAGTGTCCTGACCAAGACAGTGAATGCAACAAGGACTGATTGGGCAAAGAAGCTTGATGATGCATTATGGGCGTACCACACATCATTTAATACTCCAATTGGTATGTCATTATACAAGTTGGTGTTTGAAAAAGCATGCCATCTTCCGGTAGAGCTTGAGCATAAAGCCCGTTGGGTACTACGACATTTGAATTTGGATATGGAGACAGCATGCACCAATAGAGTCACTGAGTTACATGAACTTGAGGATTAAGAACTTCAAACCTGGAGATCTAGTGTTGTTATACAACTCGATATTAAGATTGTTTCCAGGTAAATTGAAGTCCCGATGGTCAGGAACCTTCAGAGTGGTGCAAGTGTTCTCAAGTGGAGCTCTAGAAATTGAATCTGAATATGGGAAAAATAAGTTCACGGTGAATAGTCAAAGGTTGAAACATTACCTTGGAATGGTCGAAGAAAAGGGGGATGGAGTGATGATATATTTGGAAGAGACCCAATACGTGAGCGAAGAGTAATAATGAAAGCCTGTGTCATGTCGCGATGTTCAATTAGGCGCTTCCTGGGAGGCGACCCATGGTTTGTTGTAAATCGTCATGCCGCGATGTTAAATTATGCGCTTTTTGAGAGGCAACCCATTATTTTTCCTTGTTCTCATTTTTGTAATTGATTTTGAATGTGACGATATTGACCAATCTACTAATATGCAGGTAAGAAAGTATGTTCATCAGAAGAACTCCGGGTGACGAAATCATTCCGGAGATAGGTAAAAGTGCGAAAAAGCAAAAAAAAATTTAGAGATCGAAATCTGCGGCCGCGGATATGACCGCGGATTGGGACGTGGATTTTTCACTCTGCACTGTTGCCTGTCGATGCCCGCAGATTCGACCGCGGATTTGTCTATGAATTTTGAGAGGGTCTCTGCCTCACATCTGCTGCCGCGGATGCGACCACGGATGGGGGCGCCGTTCAGGTTAAGCTTTTTTATTTATTTTATTTCATTTTTTTCTCTACTTGTTTCTCCTAATACCCGCCCACCTCCCCCGCTTCTTATTTTTCCTTCCCCATTAACAACTCCTAAACCCTGACCCTTTCCCCTAAAATAAAACACACGCCTCCCCTCTTACTCTCTCCCAATTTCTCACATCAACAAAATCTTCTTATCCTTCTTCCTCTTCTCTACTCAACCACTCCCCAATCTCTATTCCTCACAAGATCTTCAAGTAAGTAACATGCTTCTACTTTTTCTTTTAATTTTTTATTTTCAATTTTTCTTCTTTTACCATTCTTTTCCTTCTCTATTGTATGTGTAGGATAGTAGAAGTATGGTTACTCTTGTCTTTGTTTTGGATTGTTAGTATACATGTTGGCATGTAAGGATAATAGATTTGGTTGGGTTGGGGAAGACATTGTTGAGTTTGTGAAGAATGGGAGTTTAATTGGGTCTTTTAGTAAATTGGGGGGAATGTGCACATTAAGTGTTTGTTGAATGTCCACAATGAGTTTTGAATGTAAATTGTGACCAATTGTGCGAGTGAAGTCTGAGTAACCGCCATTGTTTCACATATTTCATTGATTAGTGATAGTGGTGTTTGTTGTGTAGGTACCATTATGCCTTCAAAGAAGAGACGAACTACCAGTGCCTCGTCAAGTGGTCATGGAGGCTCGTCCCCAGCACGGGATTCGGCCAGTGCACCTCAGTTTGATCATACCTAGTTTTCTCTAGAGCCGCCTGAGACCGTTTCAGTTTGAAGGCTACTAGGAAGCCTATACCAGAAAGGGGTTTTGGCAGAGAGTCCCTCCATGATGAGTTCCCTAATATGTATCAGGATTTGATCAGGCGCAGGCTTGACATTTTCTTCGAAGAGCCGGATGAGGGAAACTTGATGCTTGTCCGGGAGTTCTACGCCAACTGCTCCGAACATGAGGATCACATATGCACTGTGCGATGAAAGAGGGTGGATGCCTCGACAGAAGCCATTAGGAGAGTGTTTCGATTTCCTGTATTTAATGGGGATGAGGATTACTATGATACTTACAGGCGAGAACCAATCACATGGCACAAGTTTTTCAGAACTATCTGTGTACCAAACAAAGAGGTAGTCTGGGTTTTGTCGAAATCTATGTTGCACTCCATCTCACTCACCTTTGAAGGAAAGTTTTGGTTCTACCTCATCAATAGTCGCTTGCTTTCCGTCCCACAACACCACTAAGGTATATGGTCTAAGAGATGCCTTGATCTAGTGCTTCGTGAATGGCCACGATTTTGATGTGGCCAAGGTTATTCTGTATCAGATGTTCATCCGTTCACCACTGCATCAATATGGGTTCTTCTTCCCCTCTCTGGTCACTAAATTGTGCTGGGCAGCAAGGGGGCCAGATGACCCAAATGTGGATGGTAAGGTGAATAAAGAAGCAATGTTCCGGGCAAACAAATTGACCATTGGGAAGGATACGGTGGTACCCGATGCAGCTCATAGTGATGATTCTGATGCATCGAATGAGGGTGATGAAGATCATGACGAGGTTGGGCCTGCCTCACTCCCATATGAACATGTTGCAGAGGTGGAAGGGATATTTGAAGTTCGACGGAGTACGCGGATGACAACCTTAGAATAGGACATGGCAGGGTTGCACACCTTTGTCACAGAATTGGGGACTCGAGTTGATGCCTTGGCCATCCAAAATGCAATATCGGAGAAGAAAATCATGGGTTGGTTGCCTGCGCTGGGGAAGGCATGCCATCTCGACCCCGGCAGTGTCTCCGATCAAGACTGATATACTAGGGAAGTTCGTTTACCTTACATTTTTTTATTTTCTATGACATGGGGACATGCCATCATTTTATGTGTGGGGTGGGGGATACTTTTTTTTTTGAGCAAACAGGAAACATATATATTAAAATTAATTAATTTTTGTTACATCAGGGCCTTGTTTTATGCCACGTAGGACACATTGATTTCCTAAGAAAGCATCCATAATTAGGTACTCAACAAAAAAACTTGATTGTCTTGGTCATACATCATAGAATTAGCAACACAATTGGGAGGGGATACAAAAACATTTTTCCTTCATTTCCTAGAGTCCTGCCAATCTTAGCCAGGTTGTGAGCCACAATATTTCCTTGCACAAATGCGTGCTAGAGGAGGGTTACCTTCCATTGGTGCATTAACAACATGCAATCATTAATCAGATTATCAAGTAGTCTATTACCATGTTGTATAGTTTGTATTGCCTCCGCGCAATCTATTTCTATTTTCCAGTGGGAATAAATCCCACTCATGGGATTTTTTGAGTCCTTTCCTTATTGCTTTACGTTCTGCCTCCAAAGAACCCTGATGCGTAGCTAATTCGTGTTTAAAGCATTATGTGCCTTACATTTTATGTGCGTTAATGATAAAAATATACGTCGTATGTGCATAATGGAGTTAATTTCATGTGTAGGTGAATTGAAGATGGAAACCGAGCTAAATGGATGCATAAACGTCAAAAAAACGCTCAAGAGTCAAAAAGGAGTGAACCGGGCTATAGCCGGGCGTTTGGGCTGTAAAGCCGGGTCATACCAGGCTTTAGCTGGGCGTTTGGGCTATAAAGCCTGGTGTCACCAGGCGTTTGGGGGGCATTTGGCCCATATCGCCAGCCCTGGCCAGGCGTTTGCCAGGCGTTTGGCCTGTAATGCCTGGTCCCTAATCCGGCCTAGACCGTATTTTGAAGGTTTTAAGTGTTTCTCGGTTTGACTAGAAGTATCCTACATGTTTAGGGCTTGTCCCAAAACATATAAATAGATCCAAAAACACAACTTTGAGGGGGAGATGCCACTTTGGAGAGAAGATACACACGGGATCATTCGGAAGCGAAGGATTATCAGTTTTCTTCATCTTTTCCCAGTATTTACCATTAATTTAACACTTATGCAATTGTTTGATTTTAGTATGAGTGGCTAAACACCTATTGTTCTGGGGTTGTGGTTTAGCCATGAATATTGTTATTTGACATTAACTTAACCTTGATTATAGTTCACTCAATATATGGATGTTTCTTCAATTCTGTGTTTAACTGCTTAATTCTCTGGCCAGCAATTTGGTTTTATATACTATCTATGTTATGCTTGGGAAAACCGTATATAGATTAGAGAAGAATTGAAGAGAGGGCGATCTTAACCCTTCAGGGGAGCGGATTTATGGTTAGGATAGGAATATACCTAGTCACCGTGGTTACTTAAACATCGTAATCTTAGTGCGTTCTAATAGATTAATTTCATAGGAATATAGGCGTTAATCTATTAAGAATAAGCGAGTAGTGCTTTGGGAGAAGGCTATGAGAGCAATTATCGATTAATTAGAAACCATGAGTGAAATATATGAAGAGGAGAGTTAACTAGAATGCAATACGAGTGGTGAATTGATCACAACCCTAGAATATTTGCCTCTACTGAATACAAAACAATACTCTCGTTACTCGATAATTAGTTATTTCGTAGAGTCGTAGTATAAATTAGTTACGTTCCTGGATTTTATTTTGGCTTGATTAAAATAACAATTAGAGTGATTCATCAAGTAGTTTACACAAGTCTCTGTGGGTTCGATATTCGATTTATCATTATATTACTTGTATGACCACATATACTTGCGTGTGCCTTTGGGACCAACAAACCCCTAGCATATATGGATTTTGTGAATCCGACAATCCAGTGACCATTAACATTACGAAATAGACCCCCCAGGCCACTTTTGTAATGAAAGTCCTTATAACTAGCATCAACATTTAGTTTGTACCAACCTTTAGGAGGTTTTTGCCAATTGATTTTTAATTGAATACTTTCAAGAGGGAGTGGGATATTTTCAGTGAGCAGATTGAATTCTAAAGCCTTTTGGATAATATTGGTTATGTTAATTGAATGGCTCGAATTGTTTTGATGATTTGAATTCCTATTTATCCAAATCTCCAATAGGACAAAAGGAAGGAAAGAGTCCCACTTGAGGAGTTTGTGTCTCCTAGAGCGATCAAGAATTTTTAATTGTAAGTCTCTTTTTGTTCGACATTCGATTTATCATTATATTACTTGTACGACTACGTATACTTGCGTGTGCGTTTGGGACCAACAAGTTTTTGGCTCCGTTGCCGGGGACTTGATTATAGACTACTTTCTAATTTTTTCTTTAATTTTTTATTTCATTGAGTCTAATGTCACGTGATTTTTTCTCTAATCTCAGGAACTTCGATTGAATGCATAGGGTGAAAAGCCAGGACAAACTTGACGGCTTTGACCCCGAACCTGAGAGAACATTTCACAGGAGGTTGCGAGAAGCAAGAGATACAGACAATATTCAGGACCTCATCAAATTTCTTGTGAACATGACAGAGGAACAACACATGGCTGTTCAGGAGGTGGCGATGCCCAATATTGCTAATGTTAGCTCCAGCATCANATCACTGGGCACTTTGAGCTTAAACAGAGCATGATCCAGCTACTTCATGCAAACGGGCAGTTTATGGGTCTTCCACACGAGGATCCACAACAGCACATTCTGAACTTCTTGGAGATTAGTGATACTTATATCACTAACGCGGTCACGCCAGATTATGTGAGGCTCACGCTCTTCCCATTCTCTATATTGGGCGAAGCAAAGCGATGGCTGAAGGCAGAACCAGCTAATTCCATTACAACATGGAACAATTTGGAGAGAAAATTTCTGGCAAGGTTCTTCCCTTCGGGAAAGACTGCAAAGATCAGGAGTGATATGGTCTCCTTTAAACAGAAAACGGGTGAATCCTTATATTCAGCATGGGAAAGGATCAAGGGGCTAGTCAGAGATTTCCCTCATCACAATCAAACAAACGAGGTGTTAGTTCACACTTTCATTGAAGGGCTCCATCCGCAAACAAAAATTGTGGTAGATGCAGCTGCCGGAGGTAAGGTGTTAGAGAAGAATTATGATGAACTATTTGTATTACTGAATAAATTCTCCAAAAATAATCCAGACTGGCAAGGTAAGATGGGGAAAATGTGGTTCAACAGTCACCAGGGGTTCTTGAACTAGATGTGGTCTCAGCATTGTCAGCTCAGATTTCCACATTGACTAACCAAGTAAATCAGATGAATCTGATCATTAACAAGAAACAATCTCAACCAGTGCAAAAGGCCCAACCAGTGCAACATATTCATGTATTTTGTGAAGTTTGTGGAGTGGGTCATTCGAGTGATTTATGCCCAGTTAATCTAGAGTCTGTCTGCTTTGTGGGTAACGCAAATAGGGGACAAGAAAATCAATATGGAAACACTTATAACCCCAGCTGGAGAAATCACCCAAACTTCTCTTGGGGTGGAAATCAAAGCACTAAGAATCACTACAGGCATCCAGCACCTCAACAACAGTACAAACCACCTCAGGATGAACCATCAGCAAGCCTTGAGAAGATTATGAAGAGAATGATGAACGATCAACTTGATTTCAATTAGAAAATAATGGCTGATCACCAAGATCAAACTGTAGCGATGAGAAATTTAGAACGTCAAGTGGGGAAACTCGCCAGTTCTCAAAATACCCGACCAACGGGAGCTCTTCCAAGTGACACTGAAGCTAATCCTAAAGCATCTGTTAATGCGGTATCATTGAGGAGTGGGAGGCAAATGGAAGAAGTCCAGTCCAAAAAGAGAAAGCAGGTAACTTTTAATGAGAAACTAGCCACTATTTAATCAACATCAGACAACCCAAAAGAATCAGATAAGCCAGCAAAGGAGGTAGTGGCTGAGCAACCCCCACCATTTGTTGCAAGGCCACCCCCTCCATTCCCTCAAAAGGTTGCAAAAGGTGAAAGATAATGCCACATACAAAAAGTTTCTTGACCTCTTGAAGCAGGTACAAATCAATATTTCACTAGTAGACATTCTGTAGGAGATGCCCAAATATGCTAAATACATCAAGGACATTGTGGCCAATAAATGAAGGTTGACTGAGTTCGAAACCGTGGCGCTCACTGAGGAAGTTAGCTCAAGAATTCAAAGAAGCTACCTCAGAAATTAAAAGATACGGGTAGTTTTACTATCCAAATCTCAATTGGTAAGCATGCAGTCGGGCGAGCTTTGTGCAATCTTGGGGCAAGCATAAATTTGATGCCACTATCTGTGTTCAAGCAGTTGGGGTTGGGTGAGCCACGCCCAACAACAGTGATTTTACAATTGGTTTATTGCTCCCTTGCTCATCCTGAGGGAGTAATTGAAGATGTGCTAGTTCAGGTGGGCTCTTTCATATTCCCAGCTGATTTCATTATCTTGGACTATGAGCCTGATCAGGAAGTCCTATTTATTTTGGGACGTCCCTTCCTAGCCACGTGCCGAGCTACCATTGATGAGTATGAAGGGAAAATGACAATGTGAGTTGGTGATTGAGTGGAGGTGTTTAATGTTTATAAGGCACTCAAGTTACCTGTCCACTATGAAGAGCTATCCATGATTACTGTAGTGGAAAGCAAATCAGCGTCAATGGTTCCCTACATGAGTCTTGTTGACCCTCTTGAGCGAGTGTTGGTTGGGGATGAAACAAGGGGAGACATTAAGAAAGTTCTTGAAGTATCCTGCAGTTACCTCCACGGGCTAGGAAAATTTGAAGAGTTGAACAAGCCTGCTACTCTAACCCTTCCTAAGCCATCTATTGAAGAGGCTCCAAAGCTGGAACTCAAACCTCTTCTAGCACATTTACGCTACGCTTATTTGGGGAACTCTGAGACATTGCCCGTGATCATCTCATCCAGCCTAACCAATACACAATAACAGAAATTTCTTAGGGTACTTCGTGAGCACAAAAAGGCGATTGGGTGGACCATTGCAGATATTAAGGGATCAGCCCATCATTTTGCATGTATAAAATCTTTTTGGAAGATGGACATCGCCCGAGTATTGAGCAGCAAAGAAGGCTAAATCCCATCATGAAAGAAGTGGTGAAGAAAGAAGTAATAAAATTGCTGGATGTAGGTATCATTTTCCCTATTTCTGACAGCAACTGGGTGAGCCCTGTTCAATGTGTGCCCAAAAAGGGAGGGATGACCGTGATTGAGAATGAGAAGAATGAACTAATTCTTACCCGCACTGTTACGGGTTGGAGAGTTTTCATTGATTATCGAAGGCTTAACAAAGCTACCCGCAAGGATCATTTTCCACTACCATTCATTGATCAAATGCTGGACATATTAGCAGGGCATGAATATTATTGCTTTCTAGATGGGTATTCAGGTTACAATCAAATTGTCATATGCATAAAGGATCAAGAGAAGACCACGTTTACTTGCCCTTATGGCACCTTCCCGTTCAAGCGAATGCCATTTGGTCTTTGCAATACACCAGCTACCTTCCAAAGATGTATGCTGGCTATTTTCACTGACATGGTGGAAACATTCGTAGAGGTGTTCATGGATGACTTCTCAGTCTTTGGGTCATCTTATGATGATTGTTTGAAAAATCTGAGCATGGTGTTGGCCGTTGTGAAGAAACGAATCTGGTATTAAATTGGGAGAAGTGTCACTTTACGGTGCAGGAAGGCATCATTTTGGGTCATAGAGTATCTAAAAGTGGCATCGAAGTTGATAAGGAAAATTGGAGGTAGTTGTAAAACTACCTCCACCAATTTCAGTGAAGGGCGTCTGGAGTTTCTTGGGACACGCAGGATTTTATAGGCGTTTTATTAAAGATTTTTCTAAAATTGCTACTACTTTGTGCAGGTTGCTAGACAAAGATGTCAAGTTCAATTTTGATGCACCCTGCCTGAAGGCATTTGAGGAGCTTAAGAAGAAATTGGTAGCTGCCCCCATAATTGTTGCACCTGATTGGTCAGTACCATTTGAACTTATGTGTGATGCAAGTGACCATCCAATTGGGGTAGTGCTAGGCCAAAGGAAAGACAAGGTGTTTTATTCAATCTACTATGCGAGTAAGACCCTTGATGATGCACAACAGAATTACACCACCACTCAAAAGGAGCTGTTAGCTGTGGTGTGGGCCTTTGAAAAATTTCAGGCATACTTGGTGGGAAAAAAATTTATAGTCCACACAGATCACTCAGCAATCATGTATTTATTTACAAAGAAAGAATCTAAATCTAGATTGATGCGCAGGGTTTTATTGTTGCAGGAATTTGATGTGGAGATAAGAGACCGGAAGGGCACTGATAACCAAGTAGCTGACCATCTGTCAAGGCTGGAAAATCATGATCATGTTGAGGAGGGTGGAGATATTAAAGAAGTTTTTCCTGATGAGCAACTTTTTGCTANTACTGGGATGAACCCTACCTGTACAAAGAATGTGGTGATCAGTTAATGAGGAAATGTATTCCTGATAAAGAAGTGGAACTTGTGTTGTATGATTGTCATGCATCACCATATGGGGGCCATCATGGTGGCGATAGAACAGCGGCGAAAGTTCTACAATCTGGTTTTCTTTGGCCAACGCTATTCAAAAAAGCCCACGCATTTGTTAAAAAGTGTGACCAGTGCCAGAGAACAGGAATGATAACAAGGAAACACGAGATGCCTTTGAATAATATCTTGGAGGTTGAGATTTTTGATGTATGGGGATAGACTTTATGGATCCATTCCCATAATCCAGGGGAAATAAATACATTTTGCTGGCAGTTGAGTACGTGTCGAAATGGGTGGGGGCAATTGCATTGCCGACGAATGATGCCATGGTTGTCGCTGCGTTTGTGAAGAAGAATATATTTTCCAGATTTGGTANAGGGGAAATAAATACATATTGCTGGCAGTTGACTACGTGTCGAAATGGGTGGAGGCAATTGCATTGTCGACGAATGATGCCATGGTTGTCGCTGCGTTTGTGAAGAAGAATATATTCTCCAGATTTGGTACTCCACGTGCCTTGATTAGTGATGAAGGAACCCACTTTTGCAATCGGTTGTTGAATAACCTTTTAGCTAAATATGGGGTCCGTCATCGAGTTGCAACAACATATCACCCTCAAACAAGTGGACAAGTAGAGGTATCCAACAGGGAAATTAAGCAAAATATTAGAGAAAACGGTGAGTGTGAACATGAAAGATTGGGCTACTAAGTTAGATGATGTCTTATGGGCATACAAAACAACATACAAAACACCAATTGGGGTATCACCGTACAAGCTAGTCTATGGGAAGGCATGTCACTTGCTCGTAAAGCTTTAACATAAGGCATATTGGGCCATCAAGAAGCTAAACATGAACCTTGAAGTCGAGGGTGAGAAAAGATTGCTGCAGTTGGATGAATTGGATGAGTTAAGGTTGCACTCATACGAAAATGCCAAACTTTACAATGAAAAGACCAAGAGATGGCATGACAAACATATAAAGCCGCGTCATTTTGAGCCAGGCCCACAGGTATTATTATTCAATTCTAGGCTGAGACTGTTTCCTGGAAAGCTGAAATCGAGATGGTCAGGCCCGTTTTAGATAGTGAGAGTCACCCCATATGGTGCACTTGAGTTGCGAGCTATACATGGCGAAAGAAAACTTTTAGTGAATGGACATAGTGTCAAACACTATTGGGGTGGTACCATAAATCGTGAAAAGACCAAGGTCGTGCTCACTGATGAGTGAGGCGAGATTCTACGTCGTGCCGCAACGTTCAATAAGGAGCTTGTTGGGAGGCAACCCATCCTGTATATCTATTCTGTTTTTAATTTTTTTTAGTTTCAGTTTTATGTTGTTTTTATTTTGCAGAGTAGGGGAAGTCTGAGTACCCAAAAGTTGAAGCTGAGGGGCATGTTTGAGCTTAAGTGCGGGGTCATCCCGACTCTAAATATTGAGAATCATGTCCGAGCTAAACCTGAGAGGGTCTCATGGAGTATTTCTCACCCTTGTTTTAATTTTTCGTGAGGAATAAAGTTCGATTTAAAAACACCAAAAAGATTTTAATTTTTTTTTGTAGGATAGTTACGTAGTATCCCTTGGTTTTTCTTTGGGCACCGATTCTTTTCCAAGGGTGTAACTTGAACCGGGTATTTAAAATTATATTTTTAGAGTATTTAGGAAGAAACTGAGTAACTTAGAAATACCCTATGACATGTTTGATGCCGGCATATTAGGTTATGACATACATTCTGCTTTCCCTTATATTGGGTTTGACATGTGATGCCTGAGTAAAGATAAATAGCCTATATTGTGACACCTTAGCTCAGTTGCTCGACTTGTATGCTATATAGTGTAATATTACTCAGTTGCCTATATTGAGGTTTCGTGATTTTCTATGCTATTCTGTGTAGTCTAAAACTTGCCCCGTGTGTTAATCGAAGCGAAATTATAGGTTATGCTAGTCTAGGAGATGATGTAGACATTTTATTTCCTGATCATGGATGTGCTTCTCACATAAGAATTACATTTTCCATTGCTAGCCCTTTGAGCCTTTATACCTTTTCTTTGGTACCCACATTACATGTCGTACCCCTATTTTGTTCTTAAATTGAGATTTTCGCACCTTTTCCTCCTAAGGCACTTAGTCGCTAAAAGAAGTAAGGTGGGATATTGGGGATTAATTTTTTAGTGGAGCCATGGAAAGGCCTGTTAGTGCACTAAAAATTGTATTCAAAAGTCACTAGCCATTGAATCTTCATGTACAGAGTGTGTGTAGGAAAGAAAAAAAAAGGATAGTAAAAGTGTGTACAAAAAGATACACACCTCAAAATTTTTATTAATTTGTGCTGGTGAAAATATAGAAGTGCTTAATTGAAAAAAGCCTATGTTGAATACGAATTGTGGCAAGGGAATTGGTTGAGAAGAATATGTGTTGATTTGTAAAGGTAGTGTATTAAAGTGCTTAGGAGGGTTAGTCACTATTCCTAAATATATCCTACCCATCCCTTAGCCTACATTACAATCTAAAAATTCCTAATTGATCCTAGATTTGGCTAACTTGAATTACNTTGGGTAGGTGCGTGAATTGAGAGGGCTTAGTGGTTGCAAGTTGACTCTTGAAATGGGTGGTTGCAATTAGGTTGGTGGTATGATTGATTAAATTGTTATACTTGGGCATGTTTAAAGAAGGGGAAGAAAGTGAAATTATGTATGTTCATACTTGATTTCCGGTATCGATCATAGTTAAGGGGTAAGGTGTGTGATTGAAAAGTAAAATACTCCTTGATAATGAAATGTGTACGTGTTGAAGGGTAGTAGATTGTCCCATTGCTCGAGGACGAGCAAGAGTCTAGGTGTGGGGTGTTGATGCGTGGCTATAATTCATGGTTTAAAGAATTATGTGCCTTACATTTTATGTGCGTTAATGATAAAAATACACGTCGTATGTGCATAATGGAGTCTATTTCATGTGTAGGTGAATTGGAGATGGAATCCGAGCTAAATGGAGGCATAAACGTCAAAAATACGCTCAAGAGTCAAAAATGAGTGAACCGGGCTATAGCCGGGCGTTTGGGGTATAAAGCCTGGTGTGACCAGGCGTTTGGGGGGCGTTTGGTCCATAACGCCAGCCCTGGCCAGGCGTTAGCCAAGCATTTGGCCTATAACGTCTGGTCCCTAATCCGGCCTAGTCCGAGTTTTGAAGGTTTAAAGTGTTTCTGATTTGACTAAAGTATCCTACACGCTTAGGGTTTGTCCCAAAACATATAAATAGACCCAAAAACACAACTTTGAGGGGGAGATGCCACTTTGGAGAGAAGATACACACGGGATCATTAGGAAGCGAAGGATTATCAGTTTTCTTCATCTTTTTCTAGTATTTACAATTAATTCAACACTTATGCAATTGTTTGATTTTAGCATGAGTGGCTAAACACCCATTGTTCTGGGGTTGTGGTTTAGCCATGAATATTTTTATTCGACATTAACTTAACCTTGATTATAGTTCACTCAATATAAGGATGTTTCTTCAATTCTGTGTTTAATTGCTTAATTGTCGGGCCAATAATTTGGTTCTATATACTATTTATGTTATGCTTGGGAAAGCCTTATATAGAATAGAGAAAAATTGAAGAGAGCGTGATCTTAACCCTTCAGGGGAGCGGATTTGTGGTTAGNGTATATAGATTAGAGAAAAATTGAAGAGAGCGTGATCTTAACCCTTCAGGGGAGCGGATTTGTGGTTAGGATAGGAATACACCTAGTCATCGTGCTTACTTAAACATCGTAATCTTAGTGCGTTGTAATAGATTAATTCATAGGAATATAGGCGTTAATCTATTGAGAATAGGCGAGTAGTGCTTCGGGAGAAGGCTATAAGAGCACTTATCGATTAATTAGCAACCATGAGTGAATTATATGAAGGAGAGAGTTAATTAGAATGCAATATGAGTGGTGAATTGATCACAACCCTTGAATATTTGCCTCTACTGAATACAAAACAATACTCTCGTTACTCGATAATTAGTTATTTCGTAGAATCGTAGTATAAATTAGTTACGTTCCTGGATTTTATTTTGGCTTGATTAAAATAACAATTAGAGTGATTCAGCAAGTAGTTTATACAAGTCTCTGTGGGTTTGACATTCGATTTATCATTATATTACTTGTATGACCACACATACTTGCGTGTGCGTTTGGGACCAACATCCCCCTAGCATGTATGGATTTTGTGAATCCAACAATCCAGTGACCATTAACATTATGAAATACACCCCCCAGGCCACTTTTGTAATGGAAGCCCTTATAACTAGCATCAACATTTAGTTTGTACCAACCTTTAGGAGGTTTTTGCCAATTGATTTTTAATTGAATACTTTCAAGAAGGAGTGGGCTATTTTCAGTGAGGAGCTTGAATTCTAAAGCCTTTTGGATAATATTGGTTATGTTAATTGAATGGATCGAATTGTTTGATGATTTGAATTCCTGTTTATCCAAATCTCCAATAGGACAAACGGAAGGAAAGAGTCCCACTCGAGGAGTTCGTGTCTCCTAGAGCAATCAAGAATTTTTAATTGTAAGAGCTAGTGCTCCCCTATGGGATCATAAAATGTTGACCAACCCATACCGTCCCAAAGAGGTTTGGTAACCTTGCAATCGAAGAAGATATGATTGATTGATTCTTCTTCCTTAGTATCACAGATGGGACATAGGAGATCAATATTGATCCCTATTCGGGCTAGGTATTTTTTACAAGGCAGCTTGTTATGGAGACATTGCCATAAAAACTTTTTTTATCTTGTTTGGACAAGATAAAGACAAATCCATTCATATCCCAAATGATTTGTAACCTTAGGTTCAATAAGGCTATAACAACTTTTGGTAGTAAAGATCCCTTTGGATGAGAGAGACCATATAGGAACATCATTTATTGGGCCATTTTCTCGAATTTAGACCTTAAGGATATTTTGTTGGATATCAGTAGGGATATCACTCGATAGATTTGTGAGATCTCATTTTGCGATCAATATAAATGTCTCTAATTTTGAGGCTGTAATTTTAAGGTATGAGGGGGCCTTCGATCAAATTTCTTAGACTTATGGTATTAGGGATCCATCTAGTGTCCCATATGTTTAAGTTAGAATTTAGGTGAGGTGACCATGTAATTCCTTTAGCACATAATTCCCACCCTTTGGTAATAGCCATCCAAATAAAGGATTGGTTTAATTTAGAACAAATCCCCCCATATTTTGTAATAATCGGTCTTGCCCAAGGAGATGTGGCTATACTAGACTAGCCAAGTTCGTCATATTTTTAGCATTTTCACTATGGATGCCTAGTCCCCCAGTAGATTTTGGTTGATAGACATTTGACCATTTAACTAGATGAAGTTTTTTCCTATTCTCATTAGTACCACAAATAAAGTCCCTCTGAATTTTATCGATATTCTTAAGGCTCCTTTTTGGTAGTAGAGTATTGCATGTAACAGTTAGGTATAGAATTTAAGCATGATTAGGCCAGGTGGTTCTCCCAGTTATATTAATAAATCTCATTTTCCAAAAGGCAAGTCTTGTTCTCATTTTATCAATTATAAATTGGTAATCGGCTGGATTTAGATTTTTACTTGATATTGGAAAACCTAAATAGGTTCCAAAAGATTCACTTTTCTTAATTCCTAACGTGTTGATAATGCTTTTTATAGTGGTAGGATTGTAGTTTTGGGAGAATAGGATTTTTGACTTGGTATGGTTTATGTTTTGACTTGGTATGGTTTATGTTTTGTCCTGATAGTGAACAAAATAATCAAGGCCTAATTTAATGGTATGCCATGATTTTTCGTTAGCCTTGGTCATTAGTGTCAAGTCATCAGCAAAAAGTAGATGGGAGAAGCTAGGGCTTTTTCTTCCTATAGCGATTGGATACCACGTGCACATATCAACTTGATTTGCAATATACCTAGATAGCGTTTCTAGACAAAGGATAAATACGTATGGTGATAGTGGATCACCCTGTCTAATTCTTTTGCTAGGTTCAAAAAAAGTTGTGGTAGAGCCATTCACAAGGATTGCAATAGAACTTGATGAGATACAACTAAGGAGTAGCTTGGATAATTTGGGTAAAAAGTTGAAAAATCTAAGGGTGCGATAAACAAAGCACCATTCTATACGGTCAAAGGCCTTCTCCAAGTCCATTTTTAAGATCATATGACCTTTCTTGCCCTTAAATTTTCTAAGGTTAGAAATTATTTCTTGAATTAGTATAGCATTATCCTAGGCTCTTCTATTCTTCATGAAACTAGCTTGGAAGGGACTTATAATTTTATCTAGGAAAGGTTTGAGACGATTTGCAAGGATTTTGGTAATAATCTTTTAGAAAATATTGCAAATCCAATTGGTCTAAAGTTTTTAATTTTGTTAGCATTAGGCATTTTAAGGATTAGACATAGGTAAGTTTTATTGATTTCTTTAGGAATTGCTTGTTTATTCAAAATATCATGGCAAAGATTTGTAACTGATTGCCCTATGATGTTTCAGTACTTATGGTAAAAAAAAAGGGTGAAGTCCATCTGGCCCCAGGGCATTGAAAAGTTTGAAGGAAAATATAGCCTTTTTGATCTCGCTATCTAGAATAGGGTTATCTAATGAATTAAGGTCAATTTTGGAATAACTAGAAGCATTTAACCCTATGTCCTTCCAATGTGTGCATGCATGTGAAGTGGTAAAAATATTTATAAAGTAGTTTAAAACATGAGACATGATTAACTGATGGTCATTGATCCAATTTCTAGCCTCATCCTTAAAGTAACTAATTTTGTTTTTTCTTCTTCTGATAGAGGCAGATATGTGGAAGAATTTAGTGTTTAAAATCTCCTTCATTTAACCACATTATTCTAGACCTCAATTTCCAATAGTCTTCTTAATTCTTAAGAATGTCATTATATTCTTTCTTAAGAGTACATTCTCGAGTTTGGAGGAAAGTGTTATGAATATAGTTCCTAGAATTTTGTATGCCTTGGAGTCTTGCTATTAATTTCATTTTTTCCCATTATATCTCCAAAGGTTTTATCTTTCCAGGACTTAATATTATTTATAAAAGTTTTACTGGCACTAAAATAGTCATTTCCAAGCCAATTTATTTTAACAAGATTTTGGAAATCCGGGTGTCTACACCAGTAAGTCTCTAAACGGAAGGGTTGTATATGCCCTTGTCTATTTATATGAATTAACTCTACTAAAATAGGATTATGGTCAGAGTGGGTTTTGGGCAAATGGATTATATAGTAGTTTGGAAATAGTTCACACCATTCTTCATTTCCTAGAGCTTTGTCCAATCTTTCTATAATTACACCTTTGTTTCTATGCCTATAGTTTGACCAAGTGTATTTACTCCCTTTATAGTCCAAATCCATTAGGTTACACTTAGACATCTTTGATAAAATATAGTCTACCTATTATTATTAATAGCCCCCCCCCCTCCCGTATTTTTCATTTGAACCTAAAATATCATTGAAATTGCCTCCTATCATCCAAGGCCCTTTATAGGTATTAGAGATATTTTCTAGGTTATTCCACATAAGATTTCTATATTGGTAATTAGTGCTAGCATAAATGGACGAAAATAACCAAGTTTATGTATGTGCACTGCCTCAATTGTAGCATGAATCTCCTGGTTCCTACGAATAAAACTATGGATAGAGACCACCTCATGGTTCCACATAACAACCATGCCACCTGACTGACCCTCTACGGGTACCTCGATTAGTTCAGAAAACCCAAAAAATCTTCATGCATTTGTTCATGGTCTACCATCCTAGTTTCTAGTAGGGTGACCATGTAGGGCCTATGAGTATCAATCATCTCCCTAAGGTTCCTTCTGAAGTTATCATTGTTTCCCCCCTCGTATATTCCAAATGATAAAATTAGTTGGGCGATTCATTGATTGGTTTAGATTCACATTCATTGGTTCCCCATTCTCCGTTACTCCTCCCAGAAATACAAGGTTCCTTTATAGAGATGGCACAAGTATCATGGCTCTGTTGCCCACAGTTGGATCCTACGGTGGTCTGATATCCACATTGAGCACTCGTAAAGTGCTAGGGGACAATTGAGCACGTGCCTCTTCACCTTCATCTCCGTGAAGATATATACCTTTACTTCGTCTAGATTTGAGAAGTTTAGGACTTGCTTTGAGCCTAGGTTAAGGGGCCCTTCTATATCTTCCACCTTTGCTACCTCTTCCAGACCTTATTCTTGCATTGCATGGGGGTATGGTTGTGGTGCATGTTGTTTCACTTGGTTGATTGGTTGTTCCTGAGCCTGTTGGGTGGTGTCCCAAGGCATGAAGATGGGATTCAGGTGAGTTAGCATCTCGGATGGGAAGAAGGGAATGTATGGTAGGGTATTCTAAGGTTGTATTGGGTTGAAATGTGGTGGCATGTTTCACTGATTCCTCATTGCATGTACTAGATTTTCATTCAACGATGGTGCTAGTGGGTGAAGGATGTTGTTGAGCCAAACTTGATTCCAATAGTTTCTCATTGCAAGCTTCATCCCCTATGTTATAGTTGTGCTAGATATTGAGTGTTTTGAAGGATTACTATTGATTCCTAGCCATTGACTTGGATGATGAATGAGACTGCATATCCCATTAGCCCCATTTCCATCCACGAGAGGGGTTGATAGTCTTGGGCTTGAGGGGGTTGGACAAAGATTATTTGAGCGATTATTGGTTGTGATGGGGATTAGGGTAGGTTTTCCATCATTTGATTTCTGTGTTGCCTTAGCATTTGGATTAGTCTGTGTCTCCTTTTTAGAGAGGATGGAATTCTTGGCATTTTGAATAGATTGTTTGGTATCTAATGGGTTGATGGAAGGCATGGTATTAGGGTTTTCAACGGAGGGGATGGGATTGGTGGTAGAGGTATCTTGCATGGCCTTTTAATGGCCAACTTCTAGATTTATAGGGCGATGGAGTAAAGATATAGTATCTTTACCGTGTTCACTGGAAGAGGCCATTTGGTTTTCATTTGGTTCTTTTATGGCCATTTGGACAACATGCCTTGGGGGGTTGATATTCTCAAATCTTTGGGGGTAAATTGTTACTTGTAGAGACGATTATAGGGGATCAGTAGTAGAATATTTAGTTAATTTATTAGGTTGCCATGTAGAATTAGTGTTGTTAGTAGGGTTAATGATATTTTCATCATTATCTATTTGCATGTCACATTTTTCCTTACTATTAAAAATAGACACGTAAGAGTCCACATAAGCTATGTCATTATCTGATGAGTCCAGGTGTCTATTTGCATGGTAGTTATTAGTAGAATTTTTATTTTCATTTTTTATGGTTTTGTCCAAAACCACTTGCTCATGTTCTAAGATGGTAAAGTTTTTTTGGACTGGTAAAGTGGTATTGTCGATATTACTCTTAGTTGAAGTTTTCCTACCATTGTAAAAAGGAGTTTGGGCCGTTTCTTTTGATTTGTATTGTAAGACTTGAGTATCAATGTACTTACCCGTGCTAACATTGAATAAATTTACTGAGATACCTGGGCATCCAACTTCTCCCTTGGGTTGATGTTGTTTGATGGACTATTTTTAGGATTATGCCTCTTACCTTTGTTGAAAGAAACGGTTTTCCATTCACCTTCTTGGTTATCCTAATTTGGACCTGGTTTATCATTGTCTGGGCAGGATCTTGATTTTGTAATTTTTTGGACATAATTACATTAAGGAGAGTTGTGCCCCAGCCTTCCACAAGTTGTACATAGAAGGTTTTCCCCTTCGTAGTGTATATACTGCTTGTGTGTACCAATGTAGATGTAGGGTTGTACCGGATACTCCAAAGGGATTTCCACACAGTGTCTTCCGTAGCGACCTCATTGTTGCTGATGTGCAAACATCAATTTTCAGTAAACATCCAATGGAGTCGCCAATTTTTTTTAAGATTTTGCCATCGTAAAACTCTATTGGTAACTGTGAAAATCGAATCCATATTGCTGAGGTTGTCAATTTCTCCGTTGTACCCATGAAATTGGGTTTCCATTCGGCCACTGATAGGTAATGACCATTTACAAACCATGGACCTTGATGGAGAGCTTTGTCCATGTTTTCCTCTTTTTAAATTTGATTATGAAGTAGTCTTCTCCCAGATCAATCAGTGCAATATCCTCCGTTGGTCTCAAAAGCTCTTGCATATTTTTCTTTAAGTATTGATGAAGAATTAGTTTTCCAAACAATTTAACAATGGTTGAGCACTTCCATAGTTCATAAATTCTTTGTTTATCCTCATATGTAAGTGTGATCACTCTAATGCCTCGTCTGGGGGAGTGTATCAATTTTTCCAGTGCTTCTCCTTCTTCTGAAAAGGTTTCTGACAGATCCCTATTGGATTGTGTCACGTTTAGGGCAAAATTCATAGGGTCTGAGGATATAAGCATATCCTTAAATAACAAGCAACCCCTTGCGGAGTGGCACAATACTGATATCTTCCGGTTACTTTAATATTCAGCGAATGTTTGCTCACACTTATTATTGTACATAACAGCGATACCAATGTATCGTACTCCATTGTAAGTGGAAACTTAACATGACAGTGTGGAGATAAAATATATAGCTTACTGAGTTATTCTCCACCACAACCTCAANCCCCCCCCCCCCCCCCAATATAATGAAACCCTAATTTCTCTCTCTTCAGACATTATGAAAACATACAGAATAACTTAAAGAATAAATATTTCAGAAGACTTGAAGGATCCTGAATGGATTTTTACAATATCCTGAACTTCTTTAAATAAGGAAAAAACCAATCTGGGGGTACAATTATTTGAGGTATAGCGCATTAAATATGCACGCTATACCTAGTTGAATTATTGGTATACCAGTTAAGCTGGGGAGAATTATTGGTGGGCACACTACTTAAGTATAGCGCGGTATTTCACCGCGCTATACCTTAATGGTCAAACGACCATTAATGTAACGACCCGACCGGTCGTTCTGAGCTCTAGTGCGTCGTTCAGCGGTTTGAAGTCGTGAGAATCTTCATTTAAGGTATTATGACCCGTGGGCGTGGGCGGAATTGAATTCCAGGAAGTTTAAAATTAATTTGGAAAGAAAATTTCTTATTTCAGAAGCCTTAAGTTAGAGAAATTAACTAAGATAGGAATTTTGAGTAGACGACCTCCGAATCGGGATTTGAAGGTTCCAGCAGGTTTGTATGATGATTTCGGACTTGGGCGTATGTCCGGATCAGGTTTTGGATAACCCAAGAGCGTTTCAACGAATATTGTGAAAGTTAGCATTTTAGAAGAATTTCATAGATTTGGGCTTGAAGTGCATTTCAGTGTTGTCGATGTCCATTTGGGATTTCGAGTCTGGGAATAGCTCCGTATGGTGATTCAGAATTAGGAGCGCGATCGGAAGTAAATTCTGATGACCATAGGACCTTTTGGGGTCATTTGGCTAAAGATAGAAATTTGAAGGTTTGAGAGAAATCCGACCGGAAGTGGAAGTTTTGATATCGAGGTCGGAATGCGATTTCGGAAGTTGGAACAGGTCCGTAATGTTGAATATGACTTGTGTGCAAAATTCGAGGTCAATCGGACGTAATTTGACAGGTTTCGGCATCAGATGTAGAAGTTTGAAATTTCTAAGTTTATAAAGTTGAGATTTGAGTGCGATTCGTGGTTTTGATGTTGTTTGTGATTTGAGGCCTCGAACAAGTCCGCATTATGTTTTGGAACAGGTTGGTATAATTTAACGGGGGTCCCGGGGGCCTCGGGTGGATTCCGGGTGGTTAATGGATCAAGATTTGAAGTTTGAAGAAGTTAAGATTGTTGTCATCTTGTGTGAACACACCTGCGAGGATTTGGCCGCAGGTGCGGCTTGGGCACCGCAGGTGCGAGATTGGGGCTGGAGCCGAGGGACCGCAGGTGCGGGAGTTTGGTCACACCTGCGAAAACGCAGGTGCGAAGAGGGATCGAAGGAGCGGGAGTTGCTGGGCTGAGTCAGAGCCGCACATGTGATGGAATTTCCGCAGGTGCGGAGCCTCAGGAGCGGCTATTACACCGCAGGTGCAAAAATGGCTGGAGGTAGTAGGGTGTTTTAAGAACGGATTTTTGGCCATTTCTTCATTTCTCTCATTTTGGTCTGGCAATTTTTGGAGCTTCAAGAGGGGGGTTTTCAGCAAGCATCACTAGGTAAGTGAATTCTTCCCATTCCTAAGTTAAATATGTGATCTTGCATGGATTTGAACATGAAAATTCGTAGGAAATTTTTGAAGAAACCTAGAAAATGTAAATTTGGAATTTAGCCACGAAATTGAGTATGGAATGTGGAGTAAATTGCATGATTGAACTAGTAGGGCTATGGGTAGAATGTATCTTCAAGAATTTCGGATATCCGGGCACATGGGCCCGAGGACATTTTGGTCATTTCTCCTAGCGGGGTTGGGAAACTCTATAATCTGAATTTTTTGTGAGTATTAGGATGAATTTTCATTGCTTTTCCGTTATGTGGTAGTTTCGGAGCGTTGTGCGTCCGTTGGAGTCGTCGAAGGGCTTGGAAGCCGGTATTGGAATTTCGGAGGGAGGTAAGTCTCTTTTCTATCTTTGTGAGGGGGAATCATCCCCCTAGGTGAATTAATTCAGTACATACTATTATCTTCGGGGGCTACTACGCACGAGGTGGTGGGAGTCCGTGCGTAGCTACTATTATGCCATGTCCGGGTAGCGTAGGACCCACTAGCATGCCATATGTGTGTACCTGTAACCCTGCCTGTAACATTAAACTACTAATATGACCGAAAACATAATTGAATGTCTAAAAGAAAACTAGAGTTTCATCTCGTTAATCTTCTAAAAAGAGAATTTATCTCTCTGTGGATATTTGTGTACTTGGACTGGGTTGTATCGTGGGATATCATTAAACTTGACAAATGAGTTTCAAAAACAAATTATTTCAAAACCTATATTTCATGTTTCTTTTAATAAAGATTTTACCAGTTTCCTGAGAAAAAATGTTTTCTTGATAAAATACAGTTTATTATGTGGATATGTGTAACTTTGGGTGCCTGAGTCGCTTGAGTTATTCGCGAGCAGGAAGACCCTGTATTTGTGTATGTATTCATATGAGCACCTGAGTCGCAGGTATGATTCGCAAGCAGGCTAGCGATATTATTTTAACCGCATCGCATGATCGATTCGCGAGCGGGGCAGATAGATGCATCTATGGTTCGAGCCGATCGACCCTTCGGCAAAGCACAGTTTATTATTGTTGCTCCGCGCCGTTCGACCCTCGGCATTTCCTGCGCATGATATTTGCTGCGTAGTTGCTATGATTTTTTTCTTATTACTGGCCTGAAATATTAAGTTATCGATTGAAATGACAGAGATTTAAAGTTATTAAAAAGACTTTTGGAAGAAGTTTCCTTCTCATGGATTTATTATTATTTGATTAAATCACCATGTTGATTAATTGTTAATATGACGAAGATATAAAGTGTTAAACGTGAACGCAGTTGAAAGATATTTAAATCCTGTTTTATAAATTTCCTATGATAAAACCATGCTTAGTGTCACTCTTAAATATTTTAAATGGACCTTTAGTAAGTGTCTAATTTGACCTCTCGTCACTACTTCTCTGAGGTTAAGCGGGCAACTTACTGAGTACACGTTATTTTCATGCTACACTTGTTGTGCATTTTATTGCACAGGTACTTTCATAGTAATGTGGAGAACTCAGAGACTTAGGCGAGCTGCATCATCCAGAGGTGATCCGCAGCTGACAGAGTCTCCTTCGTACCGTATTTATTTCATTTAAATTTACTTGTCCAGTTGTATTTCGGACAGGCTTGTAATGATTGTTGAATTCTTAGAAATTGCTCATGTACTTGTGACACCCGGTTCTGGGATATGTATTGGGATATAATTCCTCAGGGGTAATCATTAAACCATTGTTTTAATTAACAGAATTGTTTTTGGTTATTATGTAATGAAGTGAAAGGAAGTGTTTTCATAAATGTTTTAAAACGGAAATTTATTTCAATTAATTAATGATGTGGCTTGACTGACATCAATGTCCGGCGCCATCACGACCTTAGGGATTTTGGGTCGTGACAACATGGTATCAGAGCGCTAGGTTGATGTAGGTCTCACGAGTCATGACAAGTCTAGTAGAGTCTTGCGGATCGGTGCGGAGACGTCTGTACTTATATTCGAGTGGCTATAGTGTTGTTAGGAGTACTTCCCTTCTTGATTCCTCATCATGCGAGTTGATTCCTTTGAGGCTTATGTCTATGTTCATTCCTATTCAATCTTACGCGTTGCGAAGAGCTTGCTATGGATAAGGAATTTGAGGAATGGAAATGGTGCTACGAATGTAATCCGAGATGCTTTTCCATGTGTAATTGGTCGTGGCTGTTGTTATGGCCACGCAAACAGGGTAATATGTTATTTCAACTCAGTAGCTGTGTTTCTGGGAGCCTTAAAGGCTGTTCTCGGGTAGTGATGATGTTTGCAATTGATTGTCGCGCGGTTTTGATATGATGATAGAACGTTTGCCCGTATGTTGGGGGAGATGAATGGTTTGAAGAGAGGTCTTCTTAGAGTGTGATTTTGATATGTTAGTGCTTTTGTGCCGGCAGAGGATGGGCATTTGGGTTATGAATGGTCCCGTTGGGGTTGATAAGGTAGTAGGACTTGGTGTCTTCAAGTGAGAAGGGATATGCACCTGTGACGTGTCATCGTCGTCATTTATCAAATGGAATATGTTAATTTGTCGGTGCAATGGGTTCTTCGGTTGCGTGGGTTCAGAGCATTGAGAGGAAGCATTGAAGAATGCAGTAGGCAGAGATCGTGAGATGCAGTGGTTCAGTGTCGGATAGAGGTTGGTAATGGAGGTAGCTAGGGAAGAGATGATCTCCAGAGAGATTGATGTCATGGTGATTTGCTGGTTTGAGAGCTACAAAGAATGATCCTGGAGTGAGGCTAGGCGGTGGTTTCATCTCTAGGAGGCTAGGTGTAAGAAGCGGAAGTGGAGCAGTCGCAAAATGGGGGAACGACAGCATAGCTTGGAATTTGAAGACATTGTTGCGCATTTAATGGATGTCAAGGAGGAGCGGACGGACTAGTATGCCGGTAAATGAAGCAGGGTGTGGGATGGGGTATTGAGGTCGCAGAGAGCGTTCATTTCAGCGTCGTTGGGAGGTGTCCGCGGGTGATTTCCACAGGTGGGTTGTCTTCTGGGGATAGGTTAGCAATGGCGGGGTTGGCAGGTTTCTGTGAGGGCTTCTAGTGGCTAGTTGGTAGGAGGTAGAATGTGTGAAGCATGCTAGAGGATTCGAGTATTTAGGGAGTGCTAGCAAGAGAATTTGGAAGAACTGGACGGATTGGTTGAGATAGATCGCGTTATCAAAAGGAGAAATGATCTCAGCAGGGTCTAGAGTTGTGCAAGGAGTGGCTTCGGGTTTAAGTGGGGGAGTCCCACCATCTGTAGTTGGGTCGTAGGATTGTCTTCGCATGGGGTTGAGGATGGTTGGCGTGTTGGCAAGTTATTTCAGCTAAGGAAAAAAATGAGTAAAATGGTAATTGTGCGTGGGATTTGATGAATATGTGCAAAAGTTGGCCCTGTCAGATCAGGGTTAGGCTTGGGAAGGTTCAGAATTTATGCTTAAGGCATGGGCGAGTTGTAAGGATAGTGACTCAGTCACTTGTTTCATTGAAAAAGGTGTTCCTGTGCTAGGTGAGCCTTGGAGTTGATTGTATTCGGGGCCAGTCGGAGTGGGTGACTCTCAATAGCGGTCCTAGTGAGTTCAAAAGTAAAGAATGCGGCATTTAATTAAATTTATTTTAATTTATGGCTTAATTAAATTAGTTTGATTTAAAAATTAATTAATTAGGGGACAACCCTAAAATTGGACTGGGCTAGTGATTAACTAAGCCCAATCCCAAAATCAAACCAAAGACCATGCTCAATCCCCTAACTTAACCCAAATAACCAAGCCCAATAACCTTTAGACCGGTCCAACCCCATCACTCACCTAAACGACGCCGTTTAGCACCCAATCAATCCAAGAAGTTGATCTTCATATGATCTAATGGCCTGTAACTCCCCTCCACCTAAGTATAAAAATGTCCTAAACCCTTAACCCCACCCCCCCCCCACCCCCGGCAATTTCAAAACTCCCCCACTCTATCCTTACCCCATGCATCCGCCGGAAAGCGCCTAAGGCGGCGGCGGAGCCTAAAACTACCTCAAATCCACCCAAAATCCACCCTCTTCTCTCCTCTTACTCTTCCTAAACATCACCTCACCTCAAATCCCCATAAAAAACCAAAAAATCTAACCCCTAAAAACGGCTGAAACCCTAACTTCGTCCTAGCCCCGCCGCCGGAAATCACCTATGGAGGCGGTCGATCTCCAAAACCCCTCAAACTCATACCATACACTCTCCTCTTGAACCTCACCCTACTAACCAAATCCCCTGAAACCTCACCAAAAACCCTAGATCTTAGAGCTAGGGTCTCCAAAACCCTAAAATCCACCTAGTCCGTCAAAAAATCCTCCTATCAAGATCTCCCATCAAGGATCTCAGATCTTAGATGGGAGTCTTGGCATGAGGGTTTTTTCACGGCTAGATATTTCTCTTTTAAATAGTTCTTTAATATATTTTCTACTATTTTCTGTTTTTCCTTAATTTTATATTATTGCAATATTTTATTGTTATATTTTATGTTGTTACTATTTTTATTATTGTCCGTTATTTTAAATTAATTAATTATCTAAGCAAATTTTATTAAGTTGAAGTAAAAACAGTGTTAAATATAGTTTATTTTCATGTTTTGTTTTTCTGTTTTACAATTATGTTTTTATCTTCATTAATTTTGCGTTTGTTTTTTAGCGTTACTGTTTTATTTATTTTGGTTAAGCTGATTGATGTAATTGTTTACTATTTAGTAGTTTTTGAGAATTGGGCCTCACTAAAGTGGCCCGTTCCATTTGGCTCATAAATTGGGCCTGACTATAGCTTTGTAAAAAGCATAAGAGCCTAAAGTCCTTAGGCCAAGAGTCACATGACTCAAGCCCAGAACCAATTTGGTTCTGAGGTAATTCCAAGACCCTTAAGGGTCAATTTTGGAATCCTAATTCTAAATTTTTCAGAAAACACTAGAGCCTTCTAGAATAAAGGACCAATGTCTCAATGCTGAGTAGGGATAATGTCTTATTTGTTACTCGACCATTAACTTCTTCTTTAAAAAAAAAAGAAGGATTCCAACAACAAAACTGCTTCCACAACTACGAAAGGGGATCGATCTTTGAAGGACACGATGGAACTTTCGTCCTTGACTTCAGTTTAGGAATATTTTCATCCGGGATTGGAACGACCTATGTTGTAACGGAGGCGCCCCAACCAAGGCATATCGAACAAACGATCTTCCCACTAATGCTTTCATTCTCCCAGCTGTGATACTGGTAAAGATCCCTCTTCCTTCTCTCCGACACAGTTGTTGAGACACACTAAGTAGTCAGGTCATCGACCAGTAATGCGACTTGTAGAAGACTCCCTACCTATACCTAGCGGAGTTGGCACCAAATAGAGTTGTGCTTTCTTAGTACATTTACTTTCATTACCAATCTTTTGTTTACAGCACGAGAGAAAAGAGGCATTTGTCAGCTTATGAAGGTCAACCGAGCGAAGCTCTTTCTTTTTTTTTGGCTGTGCTGTGAAGTCACTGCATTCCAAGGCAAACTCCTACTAGATCCTACTATTCCTGATATTCCTACTGGATTGCTATTGATCGCTACAAAGGTCGCGTGGTAGCCAAAGGCTACAACCAGCAATAGGGTATAGACTATTATGAGACATTCAGTCCAGTTATCAAGATGGAATCAGACTTTTTGAAGCGCGGAATCCCATAATGGAATTATTAAAAAATATCCACAAAATTGGACACTTGTCCATTTTCTGAGATAAGGAAGGTACTAAAAATTGGACAGCTGTCCATTTCTGTTAAAAAGATGCATTTTCCCTAATTTTTAGGGAATTCTAGCAGATTCTTTTGTACGCTAATTCTTATCTCTTTTCACTCCCTTAATCTGTAAATACACCCATCCTTTTTCATTATAACAGACCTAGACATACACACTGAAATAGTTACACACATATAAACAGACTCATAGATAGATATATACAGATCTGAATACTCATACACATTTTGAATACACTCACATATAAAAACATAAAAACTTTCTACATTGCCTTAAGATTTTTTTCCCTTCATTCTCAAAAGAAAATTTCTGAAAAAATTAACCTTGATCTTTCAGAAACAAAAACATACACTCCTTTCCTATTTTAAGAAATACGGATGGTTTTTCCTATTCTAGTGGGTTTTATTGATGCTGCCTTACTCAAGTTTCAGAGACTTATTTTCTTTTATCTGTTTGTTTGTTAGCTGCTATCAAGGTACTCTCTTGACAAATGTAAAGTTTAATTTTTGTTTTATCATGATTCTGACTTGCTGTTTATTAAATCTGATTTTGTTTGAATATTGCACAAATCATGTTAGCTAAGGCTGTTTGGTTGGGAGTTATGTATGAATTCATGTAGGAGTGATTATTTATATTGTTTAGGAATTTTAAATTATATTAGATTTATATTAAAATATTCTGAAAATGTATATGTAGTAGAAACAAATTCTGTTTTATTAAAGCTTTATATATTCTATTTTACTACATTTTCCTGTTAGAATAATTAGTTCAATGTATTAGTTGTTTTTAAACAATGAACTATAGTAACTCAAATTCTATTAATTTTGGGTCATAAAACTGGGCTTTATGAACCAACTGAGTAGCAGGCCCTAATAAAGTTTCAGGCCCAAACCAATTGGGTTAATGGAACTGTATCTTAGTTTTCAGTTATTAAATTGAGCAAACAATTTGATTAGAAACATTTGTTTTATGATATTTCAAATGCAAATGAGTTTTAAACTTAGCACTTTAACATAAGTTAATAAGAAATAATAGACTTAGGAAATCAGTAGGAAAACTATCCAAATTTAACCAAAATTTTGATTTATGCTATTCGTTTCCCAAAACCCCTTTTAGCTACTGCTTTAAAAGACTAACAAAATATAGGTAAAATCTTATAATTTCTATTACAAATTTTAATTTCAAACTTATTCAAACAAATGTGTATTGGCCAGAGTCACTTGGACTCATTTTCATCAGGCCCAAATAATTATTTTTAAGTAATTTTTGTTTACCATGAAAATGGTAATTATAGTTATATTTGATTATGTGGTTCTAAAAATATGTGATTTATTTTAATATCGGTTTTTCAGACAATAGACGCTAAGTATGAAGCGAGAAAAATGAAATAAGTGTGAAAAGAACCAGGCTAGGCAAACCAGGTATTTAAGAGAACGATCTCGATGGTGGTCGGGCGGGCCTCGAGGTCGAGCCCGAGAAGCTCGATTGGGGGCTATCGATAATGGTATAACAACATCGAGTGCCTTATGGTTGGCCTATTTATGATCAATAATAAGCAATAAATGACAAATTACTGTAGGACACAACAAATGAGAAGTAATAATTTAATGAGACAATTGTTAAGAATGTTTTTTGTTAGAGAGCAGAGAATGATGTTGTTCTTGTATTGAATATCATGTGTGTTACAAAGTGACAAGAGTCCCCTTTATATAAGAAGGGAATCCTAACATAGTACATGTGTAATCATTACAAAGAGACACAGCTGGTACATCTATTTAATGTAAAGAAAGATAGCTGGTACACCCATTTAATGCCACGATACGGGCATGTACTATCTTGTGTACTTTGTCAGCTTTAACCACGTTCCCCTTGTGGATTTCCCGCCTTCTCATGTTGACCTTGGGTTGTACTGCCTCGAGGTTGAGGACCCTCGAAGTTCCCCTTGATGCCGAGCTCGGACCTTTGACCCTTTATTATCATCGAAGTGGTCATGAAATCGGGCTCTCCAATTTTAGCCGCATACAGATAGTCCGCGCATTTCTTAGAATGAAGAGATAAGAAATGGTTTTGACCTTTCTCCCCTTTGACACTCCTACTATGACGTCAGCCCCTACATAGCATTGAATGATTGTGACACAAAAAACTGTGCAGAGGTTGCTGTCAATCACGATTCTTGAGAAGCCCACGAACCGTCAGAGGTTCGATTTTCCCGCTTCAAGCTTGCCCAAAGGGACCCTATAAGTACTACAATTACTTGCCTCTTCATAATTTTTCATCTTCTTCTTCAAACCTTCTGATTTTAACAAAGTGTTCTCTCCTCTTATCTTCTACCTTCTCATGTTTTTCCCATCTTCTAACTTCAAAACTCGATAGCTATGATGGCAAAGACTTCAAAAATCAAAGGAGGGGGCTGCTTATACATCACGCCCGTCCAAAGGCAAATCAAAGACCCCTCCTACAATCGAGCAATGCATCTCTGGCCCTTTCGACACCATTTCTTATTTTACAATAGAAAAACCCCCTTCCACACTGGGCTGATGCGAGCCCATGTCCCGATACATAAGTGTGGTATCGGATATCGAGATGGTGAAACTTGACTGCCACTGGGGGGAGGCATCCCGAGTAGAGATCCCAACAGTTGATGAAAGCATAATCACGCACAAGGATATCTTTCTCAGCATATACACATATCCCATTACCTTAGGCCCCGTCGATTCTTCTTCTTCACTGATTGACCCGGTGATTCTTGATTTTTTCCACCAATACCGAGTGACACTAGGCAAAATCTATCCTTCTTTCTGGAGGATTGTATATATGTTTCGCCATATTACCAATATGGTCGAGGGAATGACCTTCACCCTCGACCATTTGATCAGATTATATAGCCCTCGACTCTTCCGTGGGGGCCTTATTAAATTACACCGCCGATCCACCAAGCCACTGCATCGACGAGGATAGAGATCGAGGATGGATGAGCCATTTCATCCGAGTTAGAACCTCGGACATCATCCCTGTTGACAAAATGCCATTGCCCGGTGAGTGGAATATGAAACGTAAGTTACTTTGCGTCGAGCATGCCCTCGTTGCCCCTTTTTCTTTCGACTGCTTTTCTTTTAATTGTGCAGCCACTGTTTGGTTCCTCGGTGCGATTCAGGACCTCCCGAGGTAGATCAAAAGCTTAGACTCCGCTTTCCCATACAATGATCGTGTATGGTGTGAGCTGTCCAAAACACGATAGCATGCCAATAACTATGGTACGTTCTCGTTGCTACTGCTTACACATTTTTTGTGAGAATTTTTTATGGTGATGCTCTTTTGACATGATATATTTGTGCAGGCCTTGGTGAGGGAGTGTTGATGAGGCCACCCCCACCTCGTGAGGAAGAGGCCCCGAAGGCCACCAAAGACTGGAAGCGGAAGAAAGAGGCCCCGGTGGGGTCCCCAAAATCAAAGAGGTCAAAGACTCGAAGTCTTAAGACCGATGCTACGGTCTTTTCTTCGACGGCTGCTGAGAGCCTGCGGACTGAGGAGGAGAGTGACGATGCCTGTCATTTGGTACAATGGGCAAAGCAAAGCGCTGAGGCTTCGAGGGCTGTTGAGGGGTCACGTGCTGAGCTTGAGGCAGCCGATGCGGGCCCGCCGTTTGTAAAGGAAACCCTCGAGGAAGGTTTAGGAACAGTCCCTAATGTGCTCATCGGACATGGAACAGTACGTGCTAAGGAGCTCGGGGGGATCACTGCTGGGGCTTTCCGAGATAAGGAAGAAACCTCGATGGAGGCCGATATCGCTGGTGGACTTCATTCAGGACCATCATTCTCTCGAGGGGAGATACGAGATTCTCAAGTTAGGGGTGCCCTCGGTCCAGAGACCTCTCGTGGAGAGGATGACGCATTCAGAGACTACTTCGAGGGGGTGGAAGAGGGGATCGATGTCGATGCCCTAGTTTCCCTTGAGGAAGCCGAGAGGCTCCAGAAGAAGGTGACTCTTGAGAACAATACACATATTCTCTGATATTTTTTTTTATTTCCTTTCTCCGAGTTGCAGGTCAAGAAGCTATATGACAAGAACTTCTCCAAGTTTCAAGATAAGTTGGCTTATTGTGGAGAGGATCTTGAGAAGCCTATGGCGGGGTAGGTCGTGATCGAGGATTTGTGCGCTCGAAGAGAGAAGGAACTGACTGACCTTTGGGTGAGATTTGAGAGAGCGCTTCGGGAGAGAGCCGATTTCTCTGAGCATGTATGTTAATGCCCACATTCTCACTTATTAGTCGTAACACTTGGTGGTGATTAACTTGCTTTCCTCTTCTTATATTACGCAGAAGGATGCCCTGGTGAATCATCTTCGAGAAGAGGTTGCATCCAAGGACACCAAAGTCATGGAGCTAGCTCGGCTGAATGATGTCACGTCTTCGGAGAGGGAGATTCTTTGGGGGAAGTTATCCTCGGCCCAAGATCTTCTTTGAGTGCTCAGGAGAAGTTTGTTGCACTATATGCGGCCAAGGCCGAGGCTAGTGAATATATCTCCTCGTACAAGGGGGATGTCGTTGCTGCAAATGAACGGGCAAGGGAGATATATGAGAAGGCCGAGCTGAAGCTGACTTAGGCATTTGCCTATGCTCGTGCACAAAACAAAGAGGCAGGCCCTCGAAGAAGTGAGCACCAAACGTTTCGATCTCTCTGTCGAGATCGAAGAGGCCAAGACCCTGTTGGAGGAACTGACAATGCTGGGTACATCGGACGAAGGCTCCAAAAGTAGCTCAGACAACGGCGGAGGCATAGAGTAGTTTTTCTTCCTTTTTTGCTTTTTCCTTCTTTTTGTACATGGGACCCCTTGAGGGAACTCCAGTTAAAAAAACACTTGTGTAAATACCTTTTTGGAAATAGAACATTCTTGTCATGTTTTGCATAAACTTAGTTCCGTAACCCTTTCCCAATAATATGACTTTTATGCTTCGATTCCTTGCTTCCTTGGAACTCACACTTGTAAGAGGAGGCCTCCTCGAGATCGGGCACCTTCTCTAGCTTAGATCGGCCTGTGAGCTTTGATTCCTCGAACCTTCTAAGACGATATCATTTATGTGACGTGACCGTGAAGTGATCGAAGTGGCCACACCGGTACACTTCCCCAAATGCTATGACGACTTGTCAGAAATTGAATGGCCTTTAAGGCAGTTGGCTAGACATCTTTCGTTCTATAAATATTCTTGCTTCTCCTTCATTCTCACTCTTGCACATTTACAAAAAACATCAGTTTCTCTTTCAAATTTTTCCTTCCTTTTCCATTTTTGCGAAAACAAGTTTTGCGCCCCTTTTTACTTCTGCTTTGAGTAACCATGGCAGTCGCGCCTGAATATGCTCACAAAGAAGAGGGAAATTCTTCCTCTTCCCTTATCCCGGCCGGTGGTACACCACCGGCGTACATCAAGCTGACCTCGTATTGCTTTGCTCTAAAAAGGACTTTGCAATAAAGAAACCCTACGACACCCAGGCCATCGAGAGCATGCCTCGAGATTCACTCCACCAATTGAAGAACACCACCTCGAGGCTCTGAGGAGAGACTGCAGTTGGGGAGAAATTGTGGTGCTGGAGATACCCTCTCGAGAAGAAAGCGTTATGACTTATGTAGAGGGATTCCTAACCGTGTACACGTATCCATTTACATTAGGCCCCCTCGACCATCTTATGCTCGAGTTCTGTAAAAGGTACCGAGTCACTTTAGCACAGATTCACCCATCCTTTTGGCGGATAGTGCTGATGATGAGGTACTTCACTGAAAAGGCTGAGCTTGGATTTTCCCTCAGCCATCTCATTAGGTTATATCAGCCTCAGCATTGTCGAGGCTTGATTGTGTTGCGATGTTGGTCCACGAGGCCTTTTATTGCCAGCAATGACGAGGACCATAATGGGGGATGGATGAGTCGATTCATTCAGGTGAGTACCGTCGACATCATCCCACTGTGGGCGCCAAACTGTTTACCGTGAAAATTGTAACTACAATTATATTTGATTATGTGGTTCTAAAAATATGTGATCTATTTTAATATCGGTTTTTTAGACAATAAACTCTAAGTATGAAGCGAGAAAAATGAAATAAGTGTGAAAAGAACTAGATTAGGCAAACCAGGTATCGAAGAGACCGGTCTCGATAGTGGTCAGGTAGTCCTCGAGGTCAATCTCGAGAAGCTCGATTGGGGGCTATCGATAATGGTATAACAACGTCGAATGCCTTATGGTTGGCCTATTTATGATAAAAGAATAAGCAATAAATGACAAATTACTCTAGGACACAACACATGAGAAGTAATAATTTGATGAGACAATTGTTGAGAATGATTTTGTTAGAGAGCAGAGAATGTCGTTTGTCTTGTATTGAATGTCATGTGTGTTACAAAGTGACAAGGTTCCCCTTTATATTAGAAGGGGAATCCTAGCATAGTATATGTGTAATCATTACAAAGATACACATCTGGTACAACTATTTCATGTAAAGAAAGATGGCTGGTACATCCATTTAATTCCACGATACGGGCGTGTACTATCTTGTGTACTTTGTCATATTTAATTACGTGCCCCCCGCGGATTTCCCGCCTTCTCATGTTGACCCTTGGTTTGTACTGCCTCGAGGTTGGACCCTCGATGTTTCCCTTGATGCCGAGCTCGGGCCTTCGACCCTTTATTTTGATCGAAGAACCAGTTTATTTGTCCACAAATGAATATTGGGCCAGAGTCTTTTGGACTCATTATTAGGCCCAAGTCGTCCTGAATTAAATGTGCTTAATTGATTAAATTCTTAATAACATTGTAATGGGCTAGAGTCATTTGGACTCCATGATCACTAGGCCAAAATCATTTTGTTTAAATTTAGCTAGTTTCTTTAAAAATATGCATTGGGCCAGAATCAATTAGACTCATTCAGGCCCAAATTATTTTCAAATTGAATTCAGTAGATGGTCCAAATAATGGACAGTACGTGTCTTGGGCTAGAGTTCGTTTGGACTCAGTCCTTGTAAGGCCCCAAACTTTGAAATCTGGGCATGTTTGGTAGTTCATATACAAGCTTCTCCATTTGATTCAAACAAACATATCACATAGTACTAAAACTTTAAACCTAGTCACACGATATAGGATTTAGCTTAAGAGACATAAACATCACTTTAGTTGCTCATAATCGAAATAATTATTACAATTATGCACATACACACATGACATAGTTGTGATGCCAAAAATAAACCAAGGTACATGTTCGCATGACCATGGTCAAACATTCTTAGTAAATAAAATGCCTTAACCAAAAACTCGTAGAAAAGCTTTAGGCACGGGTTTTAAAATCATTATCGTGATTACGTACAGGTCCGCGTGACGTGATCCCGATTTTCAAATAAATTAAAGGTATGCGTTCGCGCGACTTTGACCAAATTTTTTCTTAAATAAACCAGGTGCCGTGAATTGTGTACACGTACCCGTGACTTGATTCTTGACACACCAAAACTAAAAGAGTATACGTACGTGTAACTCGTCTTAAGATAATTTCGTAATCACGAATAATCGAATAATTAAAAGCGGTAAAAGGTAAAATGTACATAGGTTATAAAATGAGTAATTAAAACAATTCAATTCAATCCAGGTATGATTAATAGTGACTGTGCTAAAACCACCGAAACCGGGAATGCCTGACGCTTTCTCCTGGGTTAACCGAATTCCTTGCACAGTCTTCTGGTTTCGCAAACTTTAAACAGAGTCAAATTTCCTCCATTTGGGACTTTAAAAAAACCGGTGACTTGGGACACCATAAATTATCCCAAGCGCCGACTCTGAAATAAATAAATAATCCCATTTCGAATAATGTCTCTTTAATTGGAAAAACTCTTATCCCCTTTCAGGAAAAAAGGTGTGACATGCGATAAAACGTAGTTAGAATCGGCCATCCATGAATACGTATTTGTCCCCTCTGTCCTTAAAATGGATTTTAGGCTGATAACCCCTCATTGGTGTCGGGCCGATGCGAACACGTGTCGGTGTACATGTATTCGATTATCGAGGGCCATGTCGAGGCCATGAAGAAGGACTGTGGATGGGGTACAGAGGTGGTGGTGAAAATTCCTACGCCTGAAGAGAGCATCACCACATATGTGAAGGGGTTCTTGAGTGTTTACACTTAGCCATTCACATTGGGTCCCGTCAACCCCATGATCTTCGACTTTTGCAAGAGGTATGAGGTCACGCTTGGTCAGCTCCACCCCTCCCTTTGGCGCATAGTGATCATGTTGCGTTTCTACTCTGTAGGCCACATCTCCAACTCTCTCAAGAACATCAAAAGAGCCAACATCTGTTTGAAATGTACATAAAAGAATCTCAAATCTTGAACTACCAAGAACAAGTGGTAGCGTTAACTGGAACGCATGTTTATCTTCAATGCCAGCTCCTACCATTCACATCAACATCAACTCCAAGATCAGTATGCAAGGTGCATAAGTGTAGTATGAATACAACCGACCACATGTACTCAATAAATAACAAACCTAACCTCAGGTTGAAAGAAGTGACGAGCTTGAAAAATGGTCAGAGTGCAACACCAATAGCCAAAACAACTCGTAATAAAATAATGAAGGTAGTAAAAGTAATAGCTCAAAAAACATTATGTTCAGCATGTTCACGGTTACGGTAAAGTAGACATGCTTTCCAAGTATAACAATAAAGTCCAAATCTTTCACCGGAATAACTAAAATATGAGTATATTAGAAAATTGTAATTTTCCAAAAAGCCCTTTTCTTGAACATCGACAAATATAGGGATCGGGGTTGGATGAGTCGATTCGTGCTGGTGATGACCTGTGATATAATACTAGAAGAAAAGATTTCATTTCCTAAGGAATGGAAAGCCAAACGTAAGTGAATTTTTGTTCTTTTGGTTCTATGTCTCTTTTGATCTTGTCTAACATTTTTCTCCGACCATGCAGTCGACCCTTGGATGCCCGAGGAAGGGCCTGATTTTGAAGATTGGATCCACAAGCTTGCCTCCACTTCGACTCGTGCTGAACGAGCGAGGAGAGATTTGGCTAAAGGCAAGTAGGAGGCAAAAAAACCATGGTAAGATCCCTTCTTACGTATTCCGAAACATTTACTCCTTTTCTCCATTATTGATCTTATGTTTATGAAGGCCTGACCAAACATGCCATTATGAGGCCTTTGAGCGAAGGCGGCAAAGTTACGTCCCCGGTTCCGAGGCCGGTAAAGGACAAGAAGAGGAAAAATCCCTCGCAATCCCAGGTCTCCAAACCCAAACCTCGAAGGGTGAAGAGATAAACAGTCGGGCTCTCAGTGGGTGCGGTCTAAACATTAAGGGACCAGGATGAGGAAGAAGAAGAAGAAACGTCGAAGATGGTAGCTCGCCCCAGAAAAGCTACCGAGTTTGCTTCGTATTCCGAGTTGCAGCCTACTATAGCCGAGCCTCCCATCTAGGAGGTTCCGAAAAAAGGTTCGGGGGTGAACCCCAAGTCTTTTAAGGTCGAGATGGCATCTCCGAGCAATGCGCTCAGGACCATGACAATAGGTCAAATGCCTTCGATGCCTGTCTTACCCGAAGAGGCGATAAGGGATTCCCAAAGGCTGAAGACCCCCAAAATTAGGAGGCTCTAGTGCTGGTGATCCTTTTTCGTATTGCTTTATGGGGGTTAATGATGCCCCCGACATTACCGCTTGCAGATCTTTGGTGCTCGAATTTTCTAAAGTTGAAGGTGCTGGTATCGGCGTCACCTCGTCAACTGCAAATATCTCCTTTGTTGCGTGTTCTTCCTCATAAGTTTTTTTCACACCATCTGTTGTTGGGAACTTCATCATTTGGTGAAGGGTCAATGGTACTGCCCTGATGTTGTGGATCCATGGCCTTCCGAGCAGCGTATTGTACCTCATGTCGCCTTCGATGACATGAAATTTTGTGTCTTAGATGATCCCGGCTGTTGATACCCAATTTTTCCTTAAATTATTTTTAAATTTGCATATATACCTTCAAAATCACTTTTTATAATAATTGGTATTTTTCCCATAATTTTCCATATTTCTATCAATTTATATTCTAATTTATTCAGCACTTTATATTCAATAATTATTCATAAATTTAAATATAATTTCAAAATATTTCCTAGCTCAATATATCATTTTTAATCCCATTAGGATTTTATTATTTCACAAAGTAGACAATTTGGCATTATTTGGCTATAATTACAATAATTTTTTAATTATAGCCTAATTGTACATTTTATGCCATTTTAATTCAATAATTATTCATTTTATATTTTCTATATTAATTACCTTAATTTCACTTATTTAGCCTTAATTTCATTTTATATGATTATTAGCTATTGTTATTAATTATTTGTCTAATTTTAATGGGTATTTAACAAATAGCCATTCTTTATTTAAATTCCAGCCTAATTAATCCTGGTCCCTAACCCAATTAAATTGGCCCAGACCCCCAAGCACAATACACTAACCTACCAGGCCCAATCACTCATTCAATCTGAACCGTTGATTAATTCAAATCAACGGTCCATATCCCCCTTACCATAAGTAACCTAAGACTACCCTCTATATCTCTCATTCTCTCCCTCTAACTTCTGAACCGTGTCTCTCAACTCTCTCTCGTCCCTTCAATTCCCTCCAGTAGACCTCACCCTTCTCTGGCCATCGCCTTGCCGGAATCGATGATGATTGAACCACCTACCAGCTCTATGGCTTCATCCTTTGCACTTGTGTCACCGTTTGAGGCTCTCAGGTGAACCAGAGGTGGTTCCACTTATCTCTCCAGTCTCATGCCATTTTTCCGGCCATCTATGGCTGGTCGAGTAAGATCTACCCTTTTCCGGCCAAAGATCGATAATATCTCTGAGTTTTCTTCCTCTTTTCCGAGTTCTTTTTGGAAACACTAGACTCTCAACCTTCCGATTCTTTAGATCTGTAATAGATCTATGAATATTATGGGATTTTACATGTTTTCTTCAAAGAAATCACTATGTTCTTAAACGATTTCTTCACTTTCAAAACTAGGGTTTCAAACCCCTTTTTCAAAACGATTTCCCTTCAGATTTTAAGTATTATTTTGTGATTTTCATTATGTTTAAGCCTTTTCCTTTCTGTGTTTGGGTTATTTCATTAAAAGACCCTAAAGTCTTGGCTTTAATCTGTGGCTCTAAGTTTGTTTCCAACAATATGTTTATATGTTCTGTTATGATCATTATGTTCTCTTGAATACTCTGTGATTTCGTGATGTTTTACCCTATATTGTTTGTTAGGGTTTCTGGCTGCTATTACCCATGCTTATTCTATGATTCTACTTTATTTTTTGTTCATCGATACCTCTAAATCTTTACCTTTCCTGTTTGTATTATGCTTATTCAGTGATTAATGTCATGTTCTGTGTAAACCCCTAATTTCGTGTGATTTTACCCTATTTTAATTACTATTGTTTCTGATTCTCTCCCGTTGTGTGTTTACTCTGCATAATCTATGTTGATTCTTAAATCATACTCCTTTTTGAATCCCTAATTTCCTGTGATTGATTTCCTGTGATAATATTTTTTACGACCTTTAGTTACTTCTTACCTTATTACATGACTGATTTTATTATCAATTGATTCTTACAATAGTGTTTTAATTAAAACCTTATGAACCTGACCCTGATTTCCTACTCTATGCTTACTATGTTCGAAATCTTTCCTTATTTGTTATACACGATTCGTTTCCTTACTTGTTACCTATTCTGACCATTTGAAATTTAACTTCCTTAATTAAGGGAGTACTAGTACTGATTTTGCAACTAATTGATTCTTTGAGTTCCATAATTACTGGGCAGTCTAATTATTACCTTATTTTCACCTAGTTTCAAACTATATATATACTCTATTCATTTCATGGAAAACACGCACAGACACAACTAATATGTTCAACTCTCTCTCTCACGACTAAAACATGCTACTCTCTCTATTCTCTCTTCTATCTGCTACTACTCTAAGTTAGCCGGATGCAAGCCAAGGCTAACTACTATGCATCTCCTATCTTCTGCTTTGTGTTACTTCTTTCTTCACTTCACTGGTATGTTCTAATTCATATTTCAGCTTTCAAACCAACATGTTTCTATTACTAATGCAGTCCATTGTGTTTCTAATTTGATTTTACTTACTATTATGTTGTTCAACATGTAACTAGGATCTTGGATTCCATCTAGCATGTCTTTGTATACTACAAATCTGTCTTTATATGAACCTCTATGTTTATGTTTGATACATTAGATTAGAGCACTTCCGCTGTCTTAAACTGGTTGATACTGCCATGTTAGTTTCATCCTATACCCTGATGATCCTCTGAACCCTTAGGATCTCTGATTGTTTATGCATGCTCCTACCTGCTACATGTTCAGTACTCTGCACCTATGTGTCCCTCTGGTTTTTGGATCATTATGGGTCTTTGTGTGATGCTGACTCTGCCTTGGTTCTGAGATTGGTGTTCATGTTCTTTCAAATTATTTTCATCAGTTAAACTTTTGTTATATTTCTATTAAGTCTTTCTTCCAAAATTGTTTTCTTACTTAACCTTTTTCAAACTATAAGCACTTTCACTCTACTCTTAGACCCCTTAAGTTCTGCCCCCTCTGTGTGAGCATTGCCTTGGGACCCTTGAGCTCCCTCTGAACTTTGACACACAAAGGCTGGCCATTCCACACTGCACATACTCTATCTTTGCTATGAAATATGGGTGTGAGCACTGCCCGGGATCTCTTGTGATCCTTAGAGAACACTGACACACCTGGATCATGTGAAAGGTTATGAATAGAATGGAAATGAGGCATTCTGGAGATTCTGGGCCTATCAAGAGGCTCCCTATAGTATAACTTATTCTTTTCATTATTCAGTTATGTAATTCGTGCAAATTCCTGTAATAATTGTTGTATTCCTTATTTGCACAATAGAAACCATGCTTAGGACTCATATGTGCAAGATTATGCATTAGAGACCATGTTCCCTAGGTCTTACACTTATTGTTTTAAGAATTATTGGAATCTCATCTCGAAAGTCCTGTGCTAAAATGTGCTAATAACCCCTATGCTGCCATGTACAGTTAGAGATCTTATTTAGGATAAACAACACTAATAAACATTTCATGTTTACATCTCTTGAACCATGTTTAAACAATGCAATATTTGTGCATTTATAGATCACGTTTAGGCTTCTAATTCTGCATCATTCTGCATCTCTGTGCATTAGATACCATGTTTTAGGATTTCATTCGTACTCGCTTAACAACACCTAGTCTAACTACTGGTGCATGTAAAAGGTATAAAACACTTCACTTAGTTTCTCTAAAACAACTGGCAAAATTCTGTGTTCTGAAAAACTTAGAACATCATGTGTAGGTAATACTTTGCAGCAGCCCCTCTAATAATTCAGATAATTAGTATACACTGTCCCACGCCTAGGCAATTCTTAGGTAATCAACTTAAAGAATAAAATCAGAATTTTCTTTGTGATCATGTTTAACTGTCAGCATGCTTAAAACCAGTAGGCAAGCCTGATTAAGACTTCCTCTCTAGGTTATGCAATAAATCTGTCTTTGTGTTATCACCTAGATACCATGCTTTAGGATTATGAATTAATATGGAACTTAGTTGTGTGAGACATATTGTTTATGTGTACTGTGTGTGGAGGAATACTTGAGCCTTTATCTGCCTTCCATGCTTTCCCTTTATCTGCAGTCCTACTTGTTTATTATATGTCACCTTAGCATTTTCACCTTTAAAACCTGAGGGTCCGCCTAGCACCTCCCTTTAGGATAGGAGTCCTAATTTCCTCCGGGACTTATAGGAAGGGATGGGTAACATCATGCAATAGAGGTCGAGACCAATACTCGTTTTTAATAACCTTACGGGGCGGGAAGGGTAGAATATGGATATGATGACCGGTGAGTGTTGATCCCAAACGCACACGCAAGTATACATGGTCGTAGCAAGTAATATAATGTTAAATCGAATATCGAACCCATAGGGACTTGCGTAAAATACTTGATGAATCACTCTAATTGTTATTTAATCGAGCCAAAAGAAAATCTAGGAATGTAACTATTTTATACTACGATTCTACGAAGTAACTAATTATCAAGTGACAAGACTATTGTTGTGTGTATTCGGTAGAGACAAATATTCCATGGTTGTGATCAATTCACCACTCGTATTGCATTCTAATTAACTCTCCCTTTTATATAATTTACTCATGGTTTCTAATTAATCGATAATTTCTTTCGTAGCCTTCTCCCGAAGTACTACTCGCCTATTCTCAATAGATTAACGCCTATATTCCTATGAAATTAATCTATTAGAACGCACTAAGATTATGATGTTTAATTAAGCACGATGACTAGGTATATTCCTATCCTAACCACAAATCCGCTCCCCTGAAGGGTTAAGATCGCGCTCTCTTCAATTCTTCTCTAATCTATATACGGCTTTCCCAAGCATAACATAGATAGTATATAGAACCAAATTGTTGGCGAAACAATTAAGTAATTAAACGCAGAATTGAAGAAACAACCATATATTGAGTGAGCTATAATGAAGGTTAAGTTAATGTCAAATAACAATATTCATGGCTAAACCACAACCCCACTCATGCTCTAGTCAAACAATTGCATAAGTGTTGCATAAATGGAAAATACTAGAATAAGATGAAGAAAACTGATAATCCTTTGCTTCCTCAATGATCCTGTGTGTATCTTCTCTCCGAAAATGGAATCCTCTTTCAAAGTTATGTTTTTGGGTCTATTTATATGTTTGGGACAAACCCTAAATGTGTAAGATACTTCTATTCAAACCGGGAAATACTTAAAACCTACAAAACTCGGAATTGACCGGACCAAGGACCCTAGGCGTTAAGCCCCAAACGCCCAGCTATAGCCCGGGCAAGCCTGGCATTTGGGCTCTAACACCTGGGCAGGCTTGGCGTTTGGGCTCTAACGCGCAGCTAACGCCTGGGCAGGCCTGGCGTTTGGGCTCTAACACCCAGCTAACGCCTGGTCATACCAGGCTTTAGGGCCAAAACGCCCGGCTATGGCCCGGGTCACTCCTTTTCGACTCTTGAGCGTATTTTTGACGTTTATGCACCCATTTATCTCGGCTTCAATCTCCAATTCACCTAAACATGAAATAGACTCCATTATGCACATATGACATGTATTTTTATCACAAATGTACATAAAATGTAAGGTATATAATGATTAAAACCATGAATTCTAGCCACGCATCAACACCCCATACTTAGACTTTTGCTCGTCCTCGAGCAATGGGACAATCTATTACCCTTCACACGTACACATTTCATTAACAAGGAGTATTTTACTTTTCAATCACACACATTACCCCTTAAGTATGAACATACAAAATCTCACATTCTTCCCCTTCTTTAAACATGCCTAAGTATAATAATTTAATCAATCATACCAATAACCTAATTGCAACCACCCAACCTCAAGAGTCGACTTGCAACCACTAAGCCCTGTCAATTCACGCACCTACCCAACAAGAAAGTTACAACATTACCAATCGTTCATGAGATCACGTGCCCTCACCAACAACAAAAGAGTGAATATAGGATCAATTGAACAAATTCCCTCACCCTCACAAAGAATTCATATGCATCCCGTGGTCGTACCATAAGCTTGCCCGTAGTGTAGATCTCCACTAATTCAAGTTAGCCAAGTCTAGGATCAATTAGGACTTTTAAGGTTGTAATGTAGGCTAAGGGACGGGTAGGATATATTTAGGAATAGTGACTAACCCTCCTAAGAACTTTAATACACTACCTTCACCAATCAACACATATTCTTCTCAACCAATTCCCTTGCCACAACTCATATTCAACCTAGCCCTTTTTTCAATTAAGCACTTCTATATTTTCACTAGCACAAATTAATAAAAATTGGAGGTGTATATCTTTTTGTCAATAATTTTACTATCCTTTTTTTTTTCTTTCTTTCCTACACACACTCCATACATGAAGATTCAATGTCTAGTGACTTTTGAATACAATTTTTTTTGTGCGCTAACAGGCCTCTCCATGGCTCCACTCAAAAGCTACTCCCCAATATCTCACCTTACTTCTTTCAGTGACTAAGTGCCTTAGGAGGAAAAGGTGCAAAAATCTCAATTTAAGAACAAAATAGGAGTACGGCTTGTAATGTGGGAACCAAAGAAAAGGTCAAACGGCTCCAAGGGGATAGCAATGAAAATTTTTAATTTTCATGTGACAAGCACATCCATGATCAAGCAAGAACATGCCTACATCATCTCCTAGACTAGCCTAACCTACAATTTTGCTTTGATTAACACACGGGGCAAGTTCTAGACTACACATGATAGCATAGAAAATCACTAAACCTCACTCACACATTGCACATGACTCAATCACAACGGTTTTATTCAACTCTCAAGTCAAGCAACCACACAAAATTGAGAGAATTAAGCACTATTGCACTATGTAGCATGCAAGTCAAGCAACTGAGCAAAGGCATCAAAAGTTAGGCTATTTATTTTTGCTCAGGCATCACATGTCAAACCAAATATAAGGGAAAGCAGAGTGTATGTCATAACCTAATATGTCGGCATCAAACATGTCATAGGGTATTTCTCAGTCACTCATTTCTTCCTAACTACTCTAGAGAAAAAAAAAGTTAAAGTACCCGGTTCAAGTTACACCCTTGGAAAAGAACCGTGGTCTAAAAAAAAAACCAAGGGGGAATTAATAGAATACCTAAAACAAAAATATTTTTGGTATTTTCTTTAGATTTACTTCCCTCAAGAGAACTGTCTAGGAGATCCATCGTCGGGAAAAAGTCCACATATTTATATCTAAGAAAAACACTACAAAACTTAAAAGAAAAATCATTTACTATCATGAATACAAAACTACAACACGAAACCACATATGTTCCAAAAATTTCACAATACGTATGTACAACACCCCACAAATATTTCATGCACTGTCCCCAGTGCATCATATATAGACAAAACAAGTAATAGAAGCAAGGTACAAGAAACACCCTGATCATTCAGCGTCCTCATCATCTGAAGCTCTCTATTCCTCCTCATGCTCATTTTCTCCATCATCTTCCTCATCTGAGTGCATCGGCTCTGCATCCGAGTCGTCAGGTGTGTTGATATCCTCATCATCTGGGAGCCTGTATCCCTCACCTGCTCCAATCATCTGCTGAGCGTGAGCATTAAGCGGGTATCTCTGATCCAACTCATCTCTCTCTTCAACTAACGCTGGCCGACCTTCTATTCGCAACTGCAAATCCATCATCCCATAAAGATGGGCCATGAAGCTATCATCCCGCACATTACGCTCTCCAGTAGTCAGTGAAGACTCTTCTTTCAGTCTTAAGCTAGTGATATCAGTCTCTTGTGCGAGTTGATCAATGGTATTGTCAAAGTTGGGATCAACCGCCACATTCTCATTTATCAGGAACTGAGTTAGGAAATTTGGGAATGGTATTCGATCAATTTTATTGCTTGAACGCACCAACCCCATTTGATAGCGCATCAAATGTCCCACATTCACTCTCTGCCCCGTTGTGAGAAAGTAGAGCACACAAATCCTCTCTCGGCTGATTAAGGTGTCATGGTTGCATGGTAGTATCCGTGCATTTATCACTTTAAGCCACACCTGGGTTTCAGCCTTCATTTTCTTCTTAGGAAACCTTTTATGGCGATTTGTGGCTCTATCCCGAATCCAAGAAGCCCTGGACTCAACCATACAAAGTGTGTGCCTCACCTCTCTATAGTTGGGATGGCGGATGAATTTCCCCAGAGGCTCCACCGGAACATTTGGTGCACCTAGAAAATCGCATATGGCCTTGGCCAAAAAAGCCACCAAGTGCCCACGAATTGGCACCAATCCTTCCTTGTCCTTAGGGTCAAACCCTGCATAGAATTTCCGGACTAAGTTAAGGTTGATGTGACCTTTGTGCCTGAACACGTATCCTAAACCCAACTCATGGATGCTCCGCCAAATCGCTGGGAATTTTGTTCTCAAGCTCCCTTCCTTAATGGCCCCTTCATGGTGTACATGCTTGGGTTTGCAGCGTGCATACCATTTCCTGGATTGTACTGGTATGTTGTTGATACAATATTACCGTTGACCAATAAGTTGTTGTCTCATAGCAGCGACAGTAGCTACTGCTTCCTCACCAGTCATACTGGAAGTAGCATCTCCCCCTTCTTTTTTCTTCTGAGGTGGTGGGGGTTTTCCTTTGCTTTTCGCTGGGGCCGAAGAAGTGGCCTTTCCTTTGCCTTTGGCTCTTCTGGTTAGCATCGTTTTCCCTGCACAAATGATTAGTTGTTAGTGGGTGTCACAACGTGTGTACTATAAGATTTTCCAATTTGCCAAGGTTACTCAAACTTCACCTTGGCCCGTTTACGAACAATTGACACATACGGCTTCTCGTGAGCCGCTTCACTCTTAAAATTTCATGGAGTTCACCATGCATGACACTAGTGGTTTGTTTCCCGGAGACTCGGGCTAAAAGTGAGATAGTATTGCCATTGAGGCATTACATCGAGCACTTGGCTAGCACAATTGCATTTGAAGCTCTTATGGACTTGAGGGACTGCCTCATGTACCCAAATCTGGTTAGGGTTCCATAATACTACTTAGCTTCACGATTTCAGCCCATTCCTAAAGGGTTTCAAGGGTTGGGATTCACAGCATAATACAATATGACCATGAACTACATAAACTCATAAAGAATCACCATTAATCAAGGATACACCTTTCATAATTGTAACACCCAATT
>ML412708.1:0-32647 GCA_005239525.1 Nicotiana knightiana | reverse complement strand
AATCTCGCATTTGCGAGATCTGGGGCTGGCCCAGGACTTCGCAAATGCGAAGCCTGATCTTGCGAGATCAGAGGCCTGCGACACCAGATTTCAGCTGTTAGGTGTTTTTCTAAGTTTAGACACTCCGTAGCCAATCTGAAACTCACCCAAACCCTCGAAGCTCCAAACGGAACATGCACGCAAGTCTAAAAACATCATACGAACTTGCTTGTGCGATCAAATCATCAAAATAACATCAAAACCCACAAATATAGCCTCAAAACTCAAGATTTCCTCAAGAACACTCAAATTCCTAACTTTTCAACAGGACGTCCGAATTACGTCAAACCAACTCCGATTCTCATCAAATTTCACAGATAGGACTTAAATATCATAAAAAACTTGTTCCGGGCTCCGGAACCAAAATACGGGCCCGATACCAATAATTTCACATATTATTTTATTTCTTTATTTCTTATGATAACCAGCAAAATAATTTTTATTCAAAAATTATTTTCTAAGGCAAGAGATGACCATTTGGGTCATCACAGAGCCATTCTTTTTGGAACGGACTAAAAAGAAAATAAGTTCACATAAACTGAAACGGAGGGAGTATATATATATATCTTAAGATGTACATATAGTATAATATAGTGTGTGTATATATATATATATATATATATATATATATATATATATATATATATATACACACACGCACACACACTAAGTGTATAGTATATAAGCTATATTTTAGAATGCAATATTTAATAGGTATATTATATAAGATGTTGGTCGCAATATAAGCTATATAAGGTATATATATATATATAATATAGTATAGTATATATAGTATATAGTATGTATAGTATATAAGCACTATACTATATATACATCTTAAGATATATATATATAAAAGATGTATAGTTATAGCATAGTTAATTTTCGACCGAAGTGGACGAATTTACCCATTTTTCTAATAGTTCCATTGGGTGTATAAGTTATACATGGATAATTCATGCAATAAATTTATGTTTTTTTATTTATCCAAGGTAGATTGCAGGATAACTAATATATGTAAATTTCACATATAAATGATAAAAGTGTCTATCGACTTTCTTCTTCAAAAAATAACAAAATACAAAATAAAAAAGAGAGCTCAACTTTCTTCATTTCCAAATCTACCCCTGCACAGAAACTCATACGAACACGACAGAGTGTGATCTCTGAAAATGAGTCCATATTCTCTTTAAGCCTTTCCCAACTGAAGTCAGCTTCAATTTCAAGGTCAGTAAGTTTGATTTCCTCTTTTGGGGTTTAAAGAATGAGTCAGATAAAGAATGAGTCAGAATATGTTACTACTAATTAATTGAATTCTTCTGGAAAAACTCTTGATTGGTTTCTTGTCTTTAGTTTTTTGTTAAAATTCTTTTGAATATATATACTTCAATTTGTTGCAGGAGCTGAGCTTTTGAGCTACTTTTACTAAAATGGCAAGTTCTGGGAAAGAAGATCAAGATCAAAGGTACTGATGTTTCTCTATGTAACCCCGCGCGCACACACACACACATAATTGCTTACTAGTACAACTGTTTTATATTGCAAAAGCCCATTAAAGTTTTTTCCTGCAATTTGGGGATAATTAACACAAATAAATGGAATGAGTATGGGGACTGGGATATTAGATGTGGTGACTATATTTTGCNGGGGGGTAAGAGATTTATACGTCAGTAGAAAATATGGTTAACTTCTAGTGCTTTTACTTTTATTTTTATCATTATTTTATTTTGTATATTATTAGCCTGAAGTGAGTTTACATGAAGTAACATGGCCAGTTAGGATTCGTATAGCCGATACTGAGGCGTAGTTGTTGTTGGTTCGGTTCTAGGCAGTGCAAAGGAAACAGTGAAATTGGAATCCATTGCTTTTGACTCGTCACATTTTGGAATACCGGATGTGTGAAAATGCTCATCATAGGAAGGAAGAAGTAATTATCTATATGAAGATTGTTACTCTAATATAACAAGGGGAATCTTTGTATCAGTTGATGTTTAGCTGGAAAAAGAATTCATTTTTGAGATTGTGGTTCTTTTTCTTAGTATTTGGATTTATGAGGCCTATGTGTTTAGTTTGGATCTGCTGAGAAAATAGTTTAGCTGAAAATCCATCTTCTATGGGTTTACTAATAGGTTAATTGAACTCCTAAAAAATTTCTCTATCTCATTTTTATGATATTCGCAACCAGCACAGAAGAAACGATATGGCGATGAAGAGTCATTTTTAAACATAACTCTATCATGTTAAGAGGGTTGGGAAAATGACTACTTTGTGTTTTATCGTGTTCCGGCAGTTTCTGATTGGAGAACTGGATATTCTCAACTAAGATGTATGCCGTATGCCTTGTTGTTCTCTGAGATAGTATATTAAGCTGCTGCACCAGAGTAACTGCATACTTGAAAGTGTCGTATTTTTTACTCTATTATTAATAACTAAAGGGGCTTCCTTCAAAAATCATTGATTATTAAGTTTTCGAACTATAGACCAGTACCATGGAAGAAAGTACTTCATGTGGTGTTTTCTTAACTCTAATGGTTATTTACTTTAAAACAGTAATATTGTATCACGGGCAGTAGTTTAGGTCCACTGGGATATATGTGCTTGAAATTTAGTCCTTAATCTCTTAACTATAATCCTTGGACTGTAAGCTTGAGTAAGTGTGATAGTTCCATGAAGATCAGCTAAGAGTGCAAGGCTCAATTGTTCAAATTACCATGCAATAAGACTCGATGAGTGTGTTAAGCTCTTTATGAGATAAACACTAAAAATGGCCTCCCTTCGACTGAGAAAGGAAAAGAGAAATGCAGGGATTCCCAATTGGAGATATAAGAAGAGACGGGGAATTTCATATCGATTTTCAATGCATAACAATCTGGACCAGTTACTTGTACAGATGTTATATTCCAATCAATTCGACAGTTTAGTCCTTATGCTTTCAACTGTGTTGATTGTTTTAGTTGAAAGAGTAAGCTAAGAATGGAAGGCTCAATTTTTCACCATACAATAAGACTCAATGATAGTATAAAGTTTTAAGGTAAACTTCTGAAACGGTCCCCTTCTACTGAGAGAGTATAACAGAGGTTTGTGATATAAGGGAGGTGGGGAATCGGATATCAATTGTCAAGGTATAACAATCTGGACCAACTCTTGTACAGATTCAGATCTCGTGGTTATTTTGGAATGCAGGACCTTCTGCCATCCTTTTGCATGTTATATTCTATTAGTTTTGTCAAAATTACACATCATGGGATGGTATTATGTTCTTTTAAGGCCAAATGCATAGACAGCCATCTAAACTTGTCACGATTTTCCACTTAAACACCTTAATTGAAGATATTTCCAATTAGACACTCAAACTACCATCAAAGTGTGTCTATCAGATACTACACGCTGACGTGTCATATGTTGTGTTATTCACCCACATTTGAGCGCGTAAGCTAATATGGATCTGTTGACCTAACTTCCTTTTACTGTTTATTTCGTACCTCGTCTTCATCTTCTTAAACAAAAATATTATTGTTGTCAAACTCATTCCTCTCCCATTTCGTGCCCACTTTTTTCTCCAGCAAGTTACTCCCTTCGCACCAAGCCAGTGTGTTTCACTTTCATCCTAAAGACTACAAAAGGGAAATATTTTTTCCTTTGTCTTTTCTCATTTGCTATGTACTTTTGTCTGTTCCTCACTTGAAAGATCCAAATCCATGAATTTGAAAAGTTTATCACTGATCATTTCTCCTTAGAAAAAGATAAATCAATGAACTTTTTCATTCTTTCAACATCCTCACTAGACAACGAGGACTGAAATTTTTATGCTCTTTTGAAAGAACAAAACCAACAGATTTTGATTTTCCTTTCTCTTATCCTTGTCGAACCACATGAAATGTAAGAAAATATCATAAATTATATTAAAAAAATAAGATTTTCGGAAGCAAAGAAGCCATTTATAGTTGATAAATAATAAACCAATAATCTATTCGAAACCACATTGATCCGAGTGTATATTAAATGCTGAATCCAAATTACATTTGAAATCCTCAACTTCGACCAATGGACATCCAACAAAAAAGGGAGTAAAGTCATCCTATTCTCCTTCCCCGAAGAACGTGGTAACTAGAGAAGGCAAAAGGGGCAATACACTATGAAGGGATTTTTTTTACTCCGTTACTGGAACGAATGAAGGCAGCGGAGAAGAAGAGCCAAGGGTTAGTTGTGGGGATTAGTAAATTCAAGGTGGATTTTTTAAATTGATGTAGCTGTTTTTAATTGGTTACTCTGTCACGTAAGCAGCGTTTGAACTTCACACGCTGATCTTTTCTTGGGACTGAGATTTTAGTGTCCAATAGCCACAATTTGACGGTAGTTTGAGTGTCTAACAGGAAACATGCTCAGTTGAGGTGTCTAAGTGAAAAATCGTGATAAGTTTAGGTGGCTGTCTATGTATTTGGCCTTCTTTTAACCTCAGTGAGATGTTACTTTCATGTAGATCTTAATATTTTTTTCATTCCTTAACCAGGAAAATCAATGGCATGGAAGATTCTAAAACAACAATTGAATTTCTCCGGGTGAGATTATTGGCTGAAAGATCTGTATCACGAACAGCAAGGCAGAGAGCTGATGAACTGTCACATAGGGTTAGTCCCTTTGTCGAATTCTCTTTAAGTAAGCAAGCATATAACACCACAAATTGAGTCATCGCTCCCAACACCGCCCGCACCTAGCTTACTCTTATTTTTCGATATCTAATTAATTCATTTCCACTTCCAAAACTTTCCGCCCTTCAACAAAAGAAAAAATCATTTCAATAAACTGCTTGCGTATGTTACAGGTCTCAGATCTCGAAGAGCAGTTAAAGGCCGTGTCTCTACAAAGAAAGAAAGCTGAGAAGGCCACAGCAGCTGTTCTGTCCATATTAGAGAACCATGGAATAAATGATGCTTCAGAGGAATTCAGTTCAGGCTCTGATCAGGAAACAAGCTTATCCGACTCAAAAGATGCTGAAAATAAAAGAGAGGGAAGGGAAATTTCGTCAAGTGTGAAAGAGAAAGAAGATGATGCGGACACATTCTCAAGTTCCGAGATTACATCTTCTCCATCAACTGCCAGAAGTTTGTCGTGGAAAAGTGACGAAGGTTCTTCACATTATTTGGACAGGAGGAAATACACCGGTTCTAATAGGAGGAGATGTAACTTTGCACCGTCGACTGGCATCTCTTCTTCAAAACGGGTTGGTAAATCATGCCGACGGATAAGGCGCAGGGATACCAGGTCGCTCCATTTAGAATTACACGTCATATGAGTTTAAACAATTCCGTTAATACTTTAAACACATTCTGTTAATACTTTTCATAAATTATTTGATACAAAAGACTTGAGGTTACGTGTTCAGAATTTACTCTTACAGTTTTATATACCTATACACAAACCGGACAAAAATACATGCATTCATATACATACTCCTACATTCGACCAGCACATATATTATAACGATGCTCTTCTTTATTTTTTGTTGGATAAATTACTTTAAAACATTAATCATTTTGCACCTATTCTTTTTATTGACCAGATCAGCTAGTGATGAGTTACAAAATAGTTCTGCTGAATGTGCCTCTGAGGCTCGCCCAAGTTCTTCTAACAATGAGCCTCAATCATTGACAGACGGTGCTGGTAACAGTGATTCAAATCAAGTGCAAGTGACTGCATCAGGTGTGTCAATAAATGGAAGACGAGAAGATACGAGTGATAAAGACATGGAAAGAGCTTTAAATCAGCAAGCACAACTTATAGGGCAATATGAAGCTGAGGAGAAAGCCCAGAGAGAATGGGAAGAGAAGTACAGGGAGAGTAACAGCTATACACGGGTATATATTTATAGATTTCAGCTCATACACATTTCACATAATTCATCTTTTCATACTATTTGCTAAATAACTGGGTGAGATATTTCTCCTTTTTCTGTTAAGAGTGTTGGTAATATATATTATTTATTATCAAAATAATAAGAGAAATTATGATGGAGCTCTCCCTTTTCTGAAGATTTCTGTTAGCTCTACTCGGCCCCTTCTGTTACTCTATGTAATCTGGGAAGATAATACACATGTTTGTTAAGGTGTGTCACAATTAATCTCATTCCATTCATCTTTTGTCTACCACTCAGGATTCATGTGACCCTGAGAATTACTCGGATGTGACTGAAGAAAGAGATGACTTGAAGGCGTCTCAGAAACCATGCTTAGCTGGAAGAACCGGTAAGCAAAATGATACAAACAAGTATGGAGCAGCCGATATTCCTTCTACTGAGAAAAATGGAACTACAAACAGTTCTCCATCAACCCCACATGTCAATATGGGCTGCTTGGAAGATAAAAAAAGCAACAGGATAGTTAAATCAGATTCCCCAGCATCAGAGTTTGCACGTCCAATGTCTAATGGGAACTATTTAGAAAATCACGGCCAGACACCTGCTTATCGTCACCATCAGTATTTTCCTGTGACTCGGTCCGCCATGCACCCCGGAGTACGCTCTACCTCGTATTCTGGAGGTAGCAGTTTGCAAGCAGGACAAGGTTTTCAAAGAGGTTATGAACTTGCCTTGGTTTCTCATAACACGTCGAATGTTGTAGGTTCTGTCCTGTGGGATCTCGAACAAGCTAAACTTTCATTGAGTCAACAAATCAACAGCTCACCGCCATTAAGAGCTGGATCTTCTACAATGACAATGGAACGATCTATTCCTACTACTAGAATTGAGGACAGATCAGAGATTCCGGCCCTTTTCAGAATGCCAACAGATTTTCAACTTGAAGCAACTACAGCTGCCAGCTACCAGGGATTGGCCTCGAGATTCAGTTCAGCAAACCATTCTCCTGAACCTACCACCTACAAATTCTCTACGAGTCCTTACGTGGAGTCTCAATCAAATTCTATTACCGGAAATGGGTTTTCTTCCTTTTCCCCAAGACCATACCCAGAGGTCTCTTCTTCCGCTCCTTCGTATACACCTATCACTGAGATTACCTTAGATGAAGGCCTACCATCTTCAGTGAATTTTAATCCTAACTCGAGTTCACATGTTCCCTTCTCTAGTAAATTTACATACCCTACCTATCCCTCGTGCCAAGGTGTGGTGCCAAATTTATCCTCAGGTGAAGTATTCTCAAGAAACCTTCCAAGAAATGAGACAGGTATACAGCCCTCATTTTCCTTTTCAACCTTGTGCCCAGATGTAGTGCCAAAATTTTCGTCAGGTGAAGCGTTCTCGAGAAACTTTCCTAAGAATGAGAGAGGTGTACCTCCCTCATTTTCCGTCTCACGTTATGATGCTCACATCAGACCAAAATATGTATAGTAGTTGATGTTGTTCATAGTGCAGATCTTGGTTAAGAGTCTCCATATATACCTCAAATATTTTGAGAAGAGTTTACATAGGTTATTGTTCTGTAGTTTGTATATCATTTCTTTACTTGCCATTTCTTAATCTCAGCTGAGTTAGGGGTTACAGAGAGACCTCATCTATTTAATGCTGTTGTTGTATCCTAGATGTGTTGTAAATTGTCAGAAATAAATGAAATTTATCAGTAGGTATCTATATATCACAGATTGTTTGCATTCTTTTGATTTCCTTCTGTTCCCCTTTGCCTCAGGTCTTTTTCCACTTTTTTTTTAAAAAAAAATTTGAGACAGGGACATTTTGTTAATTGTCTAAAATTTCCTCTTGGGCGATGCTTGGTGAAGACGAAAACTAACGAGTTTAACTACTACAGGTTGATAGTAAGAGAATTTTTACATTATTAGATCGCTTAAAGATAACTACATGCAACTGCTCAGAATAAGTGAACTAGTTACTTGAAAAATAAAGCAAGCAACATGTTATATAAGGTTAAATTGCACTAAATGTGTTAATATTTTTTACGTTGTGCATTGTTAAAAGATGGAAATCTCCAGGAAACGAAAAGGGAAAACAAGAACTTAAGAAAGGAAACAGAAACAAAATAAGAAATGTGTTGTTTGAGTCATTTTTTGACTAGTCAGCTTTGACTAAATCATCATAGTTCATTTGCTTGTCAAATTCAACTACACGTTTAGTAAGAAGAAAGCTTCCTTGTCTTTCTAATATATATATATAGGGCCAACCAAACAAAATCATGCAAAAACAAAGCAAAAACTTCATTTTGAACAATTAGAGAAAATGTCCACATATGATCACTTGAATTATAGCACAGAAACAAGAAACATGTTATCAGAAACAAGCACTGGTAATACTGGAAATGATTTTGACCTTGAACATAATAAGAACGAAGATCGGCCTTATATGATTCGATGGAAGTCAGGAAAAATGGTTGATCCCAAGCTGCTAGAACTCTTGGAATCATTTAGGGAACTCTATGTGAAAAGAAGGAATTTTTTCAAGAAAATCTTCCCTGTGAATTATGAAGAATCTGTGGAGGTGTTCAAGAAATTAGAGGTTGCTATAAGGAAGAACAAGAAGATGAAAACTCAGGCTACAGTTAAGAGAAGCTTGAGCTTTGGAGATGAGTCTAATATAAGACTTGAAAGGTTCAAGATTAAGACTCCTGTTATCATAGTTGCTGGACCAAATGGACAAGGTAGTACTCAAAATGGCCAAGACAATAAAGGTTCCAATAATTCTGGCTTGACCTGAGTCGAGAGTCTATCGGAAACAACTTCTACGGTTCTACCTAGAGGCAAGGTTGTGTACGCATTACCCTCTCCAGACCCCCACTTGTGGATTACACTGAATTTATCGTTGTCGTAATTTTGCCTAGACCGAGAAAAAATGTTATCGTAATGGCGGAAGCCATCATCTAAAAGATTTAATGATATGTTGAAACGTCACATGTGGTAGTGGAACCAATGACCTATGTATAGCAATTTTAAACCTTTTTTGCCTCTATAATAGAAGTTTCTTTATACATTCAATTTTTCGGCAAAGGAAATACAGTTGAACATCTTTCACTAATGTTACTCCGCCGGTAGAACAAAAAAAGAACCTCAAATAATCATTAAGTATCTTCTGATTTAATTGATTTATCTTCCAGTTCAACAGCTTAACCATTTGATCATTACTGCATTAATCTGTGATTAGGGGATTTTTTTTTTTCTTTTCCCCACTTTGTATATTCTTTATTAATCTGAATATTAATTTAAAAATCTTAGCATGATTATATTTTAATTTGTAATTGACATTATAAGATTAGTTCAAGCTAGGTGTACATGAGCTTTTTGTGTATATAGTTTGTTTCCCTTTCTTGTAACTTTGCACATTCATGAAGAATTTTTCTGTTGAATATAATTTCTTTAGCAAATGTACCAATAACTGGCAAACGTACAATCCAATATACGAAGAGGTTATTGCCAAAAAATTTTCCTTCTCCCAAGAGTGATACACTGAGATACTATATTTGATTTCCACTACATATTTTTTTTTGGTAATTAAATGATTTTATTAATCACTAAGCCAGTCATTACAATACTACACCTGACTTAAACTTAGTCAGTTGTCTCTATACAGTATCAATCTTTCCCTGTACATCCAGTTATCCTGCTCACTTCACCAACTATCTATTCAAGTCAACTAACACTAACAACTATTCAAAATTTTAACTGTTGCAACAGCTTCCTAGTTTCACCATTAGCTCTCACATTACATACACATGCTATAGTTCTTGCTATTTCTTCTACTTCTCTGCTGGTCTTCTCAAATACTCGGTTGTTTCTTTCACGCCATACCATGTGGATTATCTCACATATATCATCTTGAAAGCAGCAACAGCTTGAGACTTTGCTTTAGCATTCTTCATTGCCCATCTCCAATGCTGGCTCGATAAATTCAGACCATGCGATTGCTTCTGAAGCAACATTATGACCATGTCCCATATCCTTTGAGCAATGACACATTCCACAAAGAGATGGTCTCTGCTCTCATTATTCAAGTCCACTGGCATACCCCATTGCACAAGTCTATTACTTGTAAGTACTCTTCTCTGAAGGTACATCCACATTGTAAACTTTGCTCTAGCTCTTGCTTCATTTCTAAAGATGAAGATCTTCCATTCCACCCTAGATAGTTGCCCCAACTTCTGATAGTAGAGTTGTCTGACCATGTTGCATTTTTCTTGAGCCATTGTCTGTCTTAGGTCCACTATATCCCTTGCTCCAATCAGCTTCCTGACCAGCCAAGAAGAATGTTGAGGTATTGGCATGTCATCAAGCTATTGGTTTTTTATATATTTGGAGTGGATCCACCTAATCCACAACTTGTCCATCTTATGTGCAAGAGCATCAACCTTATTCCAAAGTTTAAGGTTGATAAGGTTTAAACCTCCTGCACTCTTAGATGTACACATTTTTTCCCAAGTCACAAGTGATCTTCTTGTAGTAACATTAGAACCAGACCACACATAACTCCTAAAGTAAGCCTCTATTGTTTTGAGAACTTTGCTTGGGATTAAGAACAACTGTGACCAGTGAGCTTGTATACCAAACAGCACTGTACTAGCTGCATAAGATAGTTTTTTGGTTGTCCAGAAGGAGATTCTAGCTATAATTTTCTCTATCAGAGGTTGCCAATGAGCTAAGGACATTTTCTTAGTTGATAAAGGTACTCCTAAGTATTTTACACGGAGTTCATCTCTGGAATAACCAAATCTTTGTTGCATCTCAACTTTCACTGCTTGTGTAACACCTCCATAGTAGATAAAGCTCTTAGTCTGATTAGCTTGTAACCCTGAGACTCTATAAAATTGGTTAACACATTGTTGAAGATGAGTAGCAGAAGGTACATCACCTCTTACAAATAGGAGCAAGTCATCAACAAAATTTAGGTGTGTAATACTGCTGGCCCAAGAAATTGAACGGTTTTGAAGATTGACAAAGGAAATCAAAGATGAACCTGGTCCATCACTAGGAGATATAGACACAGGCAGAGTTAAAGGCACGTGAGGTGCACATGCAGGAGATAAACGAAATCTGAGAAATAAGAGATATCTCCTGATCGAAAAGATTGCAAAATGATAAGGAGAAGTACTCCTTATTCAGTAAGAACAGAATCAAAGATAAGGGAGGGTGTGAGGAGTTGAGATTAACTAGAACTCTTCCACCAAGGAAGAGTAACATTAGAACTCTAGTAAATCTCTCGACTACTAATCCTATATATTGCATATTGTTCTTATTGTACAGGTACGCACAAAAGCAGAAGTTAAGCAAGAATTGAGAGCAAAATTAGCAAGGCAATTTTGCAAGCAGTTAGTGTGAGATTTAAGTGTGCGACTCTGAAGCTACTTGAACCAGCTAGAAGAACCAGTTCCAACTGTTGTCTTTTAGTCTAGTTTACTTGTAGTGAGTGATTTCACCTTGTACCTTTTCAAGTTTATTTAGAAGCGTCTGTAATAGGTACTGTGTGTTTCAAGTTATAGCTAACTTGGACTTTGTCGCAAATAGCTAGAGGCTAGTTTGACACAAAGGGATTAGAGGTAATCCTAGGTTTACAAAAGAGTTTTTGTAAATGCTGTTTGGCTCACTGATTTAGTAAAGAGTTTGGGAAAATCCTACTGGGAAGTAGGTCGTGGTTTTTTCATCTTTTGAGCCAGGTGTTTTCCATGTAAAAATATCTCTGTTCTTTATTTTCTGTGTTTATTATTCCGCAAACAGTAGAAGTTGGAACACATAGAAGAACCTGGTCCTTCTATAACTAGTGCATGCGAAAATCGGACACCATACAAATCGTCCCTCCTCTTGTGTGGTATTGACGTTTAGAGCATCAATTAGTATCAAAGATGGTTATCCTTGAAGAGGCTAACACTTTAGGAAAATATCAAGATGAATGCACCACCTGGGAACTGGGAAGGACAATCAACCGTTAGGCTTCCACTCTTCAATGGACAGTACTACTCCTGGTGGAAGAACAGGATGCGAGATCATATAATTGGTGAAGACTATGAGCTGTGGAACATAGTTACTGATGGTCCTTTGGACACCATGAAGAATAATGTTGAAGGAGTAGACGTGCCAAAAACAAGAGCTAATTGCACTGCTGAGGATTTGAGAAAGTGGGAGAAGAATGCTAAGGCCAAAAAGTGGCTTGTGTGTGGACTTGGTCCAGATGAGTACAGCAGAATTTAAAGTTGTACTACTGCCAAGAAAATTTGGGACACTTATGCAAGTGGCTCATGAAGGAACTTCTCAAGTGAAGAGATCCAGAGGTACTCTACTATATTCTCAATATGAGAATTTCTCTATGAAGGAAGGAAAGACCATTCAAGAGATGTACACTAGGTTCACTACAATGACTAATGAACTGAAATCTCTTGGAAGGACTCTTCTTGAGGAAGACAAGGTTGAGAAGGTTTTGACAAGGGTTCTGCCAGTCTCTTGGGAGAGCAAGATCACTGCAATTCAAGAATCCAAGAGCATTGCAACTCTCAAGCTGGATGAACTAATTGTAAATCTTACTGCCTATGAACTTAGAAGGAAGACAATGAAGATGGATGCTCCCAAGAAGGAAAGGAGTCTGGCACTGAGAATCATAGAAGGAGCAGATCTAGAAGAAGATGAAATGGCTACGATCACCAAGGATTTCAAGAAATATCTTATGGGAGGAAATGGCTCCCCAAGAGGTGGAAACTATAACAAGGCAAGGGTATTGGAAAAAACGACTAATGAGGGTTGCTACAAATGTGGGAAGACTGATCATCACATCAAGAACTGCCCTCAGTGGAAAGTTGAATGGAAAAAGGAAAGGTCTAAATGAAGGAACCAGAAGAAGGAACAGATTCATCCCAAGAAGAATAAAGTATCAACAAAGGCTATGATTACTGCTTGGGGAGAAAGTTCAGATGAGGATTCAGATGATGAAGATGGAGATGAACAAGCACTTGTGGAAATTGGTGAATCAGATGAGGAATCTGAGGTAAGTATATTTCATCTCAAAGACAAGATTAAGTTCTTGTCCAAAGAAAAACTCTCTGAATTATTGCTAGACTCTATCGATGAATCTGAAGTAATTAATAAGGAAAAGGAACAGTTGTCTAAGGAGTGTGTAATTTTAAAAACAAAGTGTAGAAACCTGGAACTCAGAGTAAGTGAGACTGTGAGTGAAAACACTGCTACGAAGAACCGGGTTCATCCACTTGAAACAAATGTCCTAGAGTTAAAATCTGAAAATCTAAAATTGAAACTAGGAACCAATAAGAAGATAGTTGACAACTCACAACTCACCTTAGAAGACAATGTAGGTAAACTAAAAGATGAGTTGTATAGGAAGGATGAACATATATGAGTGTTGAAGGAGGAACTTGGTAAGGTCAAGCATGAACTAGACAGAACTTGTAAATGGAATAGATCCTTCGATGCTTTGACATAGCTACAGGAACATCATAGTAGCAATAGGAGAGGACTTGGCTTTGGGAGTCAACTGCCTAAATGGGATCCTAAAAGTAAGTACCTCACCCTTCCTGAGAACAAAATCTGTACCCACTGCGGTAAGACTGGTCACTACAAAAGTTAATGCAATGCAAAAGACCAGGCCATTCAAAAGAATACAAGTTTTATTCGAGGGAAGAATTGGTTACCAAATTAAGCTAAAAAGAATTTAATTCATCCATTTGCTTATATAAAGGGACACAAACTAGCTTGGGTTCCTAAGACTAACCCCTGATTTTATTTTGTAAGTTCAAGTGGCAGGAGGAACCTCAAAACACATGACTGGCAACAAGGACCTGTTCCTTTCACTTGAGAACCTCAAAAGAGGAAATGTCTCTTTTGGAAATGGAAAGAAAGCTGAAATCACTGGGGTTGGTAAGGTAGGTAAGGATGACACACGTTCCACTGAGAATGTCTACGTGATAGATGGCTAGAAATATAGCCTAATCAGCGTGTCACAACTATGTGACAGAGGTAACTTGGTAGCATTCACCTCTACAAAATGTTTTGTAATAAATCTTATCACTGACAAGATTGTTTTGCAGGGAAACATAGCGAACAATATATACATCATAGATCTGTCCACACTTTCAGAAAATGAATTAACATGCTTAAGTGTGCTGGACAGTGATCCCCTCCTTTGGCATAAGAGACTTGGACATACAAGTCTGAGTCAACTCAACAAACTAGTCTCCAAGGACTTAGTGATAGGTATGCCTAACATTAAGTTCAAGGAAGACAAAGTTTGTGAGGCTTGTGCAAGGGGGAAGCAGGTAAGATCGTCTTTTCAAATCAAGAAAGTAGTAAGTACCACCAGAACGATGGAACGAGTACATATGGATCTTTGTGGTCCTATGAGAACCTTAAGCAGAGGTGGTAGGAGATATGTGATGGTGATTGTTGATGACTATTCTAGATTTACCTGAACATTGTTTCTAACATCTAAAGATGAGGCATTCAACATGTTTATTTCTTTTGTTAGAAAAATTCAAAAACAATTAGGAAATCAACTTGCATCAATTAGGTTTGATCATGACATTGAATTTGAAAATGCTATAGCTGAATTTTGTGATGAGCATGGCATAGATCACAACTTTTCTATCCCTAGAACTCCACAACAGAATGGAGAGGTTGAAAGAAAGAATAGGACACTTGAAGATATGTCTAGGACTATGCTTCTTTCTAGTAAACTACCTCATAGCTTCTGGGCAGAAGCTATTAATACTGCATGTTATATCATAAATAGGTTCATGACTATACCACTTGTACAGAAGACTCCCTATGAGTTACTTAAAGGGAGAAATCCCAATATATACCACCTTAGGGCTTTTGGTTGCAAGTGCTTTGTGCACAACAATGGTAAAGATTCCCTAGGTAAGTTTGATCCCAGAAGTGATGGGGGAGTATTATTGGGATATTCTTCGCATAATAAGGCTTATAAAGTCTATAACAAAAGAACTATGTTTGTTGAACAAAGTGTGCATGTAGTTTTTGATGAAACTAACATTCTTTCTGAGAGACAAGAACAAGAGGATGAAGAAATTGGGCTGATCAGAAACTCAGTCCAAACTGGAGCAACACTGGAGGAAGGAACAGGTGATGGAACATGTTCATCTCTCCCTGGCAACATGACAGGGGGAACTGAACAACAAACTAATTTCCAAACCTCATTGGAACCTCTACCTGATCCTGTTCCACAGCAACAAGACACTGAAGGAACTTCAAGGAGTAACCAGTTGGTTGTGAAACCATACAGATATCAAATTTCTCACCCTGTTGAGAACATTATCACTGATCCAACCTCTAGAATCAAAACCAGATCCTCTTTGAAGAATCTTTGTGCTTTTGATGCTTTCCTATCTCTTATTGAACCTAAAAATGTTGTTGAGGCTTTGCAGGATGCAGACTGGGTAAATGCAATGCAAGATGAACTCAACCAATTTGAAAGAAGTCAAGTCTGGCATCTGGAATCAAGACCCTTAGATATATCAGTAATTGACACAAAATGGATCTTCAGAAACAAACTTGATGAAGATGAAACAGTTACAAGAAACAAGGCAAGATTGGTGGTTCAAGGATACAGTCAGGAGGAAGGCATGGACTATGATGAAACCTTTGCTTCAGTGGCAAGGCTGGAAGTAATAAGACTCCTCATAGTCGTTGTTGCTTACATGGAATTCACCCTTCACTAGATGGATGTCAAGAGTGCCTTTCTAAATGGCTATCTAAAGGAAGAAGTGTTTGTCAAGCAACCTATGGTGTTTGAGAACAAGGAGAATCTTGATCATGTGTACAAACTTGAAAAATCACTGTATGGACTCAAGCAAGCTCCCAGAGCATAGTATGAAAGGTTATCAAAATTCTTGCTTGAGCATGACTACAAGAGAGGTAAAATTGATAGTACTTTATTCTTAAAGGAAAAAGGTAAATATCTCTTGGTAGTTTAGATATATGTAGATGACATAATCTTTGGAGCAACTACTGAAAAGCTAAGTAAAGAATTTGCTAAACTAATGGGGAGTGAATTTGAAATGAGCATGATGGGTGAGCTTAATTTATTTTTAGGCTTACAAATTAAACAAAATTCAAATGGAACTATGATCCATCAACAAAAGTATGTGAAAAAGTTGCTTAAAAGGTTTAAAATGAAAGATTCCAAAGAAATTGACACTGCTATTGCAACAGCAACAAAAGTAGATGTAGATGAACCTGGTTCATCTGTTGATCAAAAGATGTATAGGGGAATGATTGGTTCATTGTTGTATCTCACTGCTAGTAGACCTGAAATTATTTTTAGTGTAAGACTTTGTGCAAGATTTCAGGCTAATCCAAAAGAATCCCACCTAACTCCAGTAAAGAGAATCCTGAGATACTTAAAAGGCACCACTGATCTATGTCTTTGGTATCCAAAAGGCAGTAACTTTAATCTTGTGGGATATGTTGATGCTGACTATGCAAGTTTTCTAGTGGATAAAAAGAGCATCTCAGGTATGGCACATTTTCTGGGCTCATGTCTTGTGTCTTGGGCCACTAAAAAGCAGAATTTTATAGCTCTATATACTATTGAGGCTGAGTATGTGGATGCAGCCTCATGTTGTGATCAACTATTGTAGATTAAACATCAACTGATAGATTTTGGAATCGATGTTGGATGTATCCCTATCTTTTGTGATAACACTAGTGCTATCAGTATGAAAAAGAACCTCTTCATCATAAAAGAACAAAGCACATAGATGTTAGACATCATTTTTAAGGGACACTTATGAGAAGGGATTGATCTTTATTAAATTTTGTGCTACTGATAAGCAGATTACTGACATCTTTACAAAAGCACTGAGTAGAGAGCATTTTGAAAGGAACATATTAGATTTAGGGATGATTAAGATCACCTAATTGAATCAGTTCAGAATGTACATGAAATTGGCTAGAAAATCTGAAACTTGTGTAAATATCAGATTAACTGTTACTCAGTCTCATGTTGTAAATAGCATACTCTTTTGCCATGTTTTGAAATGACTCACTGGTTACTAATGATTTTTCTCTATTGTTGTAAATTGAGGCTTGGCAAGAGGATTCTTAAAAGATGAACCTGGTTCATTGGTGCTGGTTCATCTGAAAGGCAGGGTATGTGTTCTCCACTATACACACTTTGAAATATTAATAGTTAATCATGAGCAGAACTCTACCCAATCTCAAAATCCTTTAAAAATTTTATCCATTAACCTTCTTGAACCAGTTCTGTCTACACTAAGAATCCCATCAAGTTAAAACGCCTAGAATCTAGGGAACCTGTAACCGTCACTTCTAACTGACTAAAGAAGTGATAAGACTTTTATTTGACCCAAAAAGTTATCGTTATGTATTAATTACCCATCCCCTTTAAAACCCCTCATCATAACTTCTGTAAACCTTCATCAACTCTACAACCTTCGATACCCTTCCATCTTTCTCTGATCTAAACCTTGATACACATTTTATCTTCTTCTTCAACCAAAATCGACAATGGTTTTTACTCCGCCACCCGCTACCCCATCTTCGACCTCTTCCTCCATACCTCAATCCAGCACTACACCCCACAATCAAGATCTAATCCATCTCAATCCAATCCCACCACTCCTCAACAAAATCCCATCCCGCCTCAACCCAGTCCCACCATTCCTCAACCTAGCCCTAATCCAGAACCCAGAAAAAGAAGGGTTAAACTGCTTTCCAAAAAAAAAAAACAGTGGCTATAGATTCTCCTGCCAGAAAATTGAATGCCAAACTTCAAGCTAGTCATTCTCAAGAATCAGAAACTCCAATGACTCATTCAAGTCAGCAACTGAGGGGGAAGCAGCCAAATCCTCTGATTCTGAACAGGTAGTCTCTGTACCAAAAACTGTGTCTGAAGCTAATTATGAGGTTGGTGAGAACTTAGAAACTAGGTTTGTTTTGATTGGATTCGTGATAGATGTGGAGGTGCTGGAAATGAGAAGAAGAGGTGGTAAAAATAAAATTGAGCAAGAAAAAGAGAGAGAGGGAGGTCGGATTAAAGAGAGGAACATGGGAAGAAACCACTCGTTTGGCTATCTGTGGTTCTGAACCAGTAGTGGTAGGAGAAGGATCCAAGAAGTCAGGGGGAAGTGAATCAGGAGAAGGGGATGAAGGGTTGGTAAATCTAGGGAGCTCTACATATGAACCTGTTTCATCTACTGAGGAAACCTTAGCAGATCTTCTGAAGAAATTGGGTGACAGTTATAAGTCAAAGAAGACTAGAACTCCCAAGGCTCAAAATTCTGGAACAACAGGTGCAAGTGAGAAATGAAAAGCCACTCCCTCTACTGGTTCTGAAATTCCTCTTCGAAGAGGAATAACCACAAGAAGCACTCTAAGGCAGAGTGAGGAGGAGTTACAAAAAGCCTTGGAAAAGAGTAAAAGAAAAAGAGTTGAAAAGGGTAAAGATAAAATTGCTAAGCCTGTAGAAGCTGTTGAGATTGATGAGATTGACCTGGTCCATCAAGATGAACAAGTGGCAGAGGTTGAGATTCAGACCCCAAAACCAAAGAAAGCCAAGACTTCCTCAAAGAAGTCTGCATCTGTGTTTGTTGAACCGTCAACTCTAGCCAAGAGAACCAGTTCTACAGTGAAGCCCAGGAAAGTACCAATTGCTGAAGAAGACGACTGGAGTGATGAAGAGGAAGCTGAGTCTGATGAAGAAAAGGATAAATTGACAAAATTTGGGAAGCGCACAATTCTGAAGGGGAGGTTGTTGAAAGATTTGGAAGAAGAGGGCATGATCCTGTTTTTAAAGAAGCTGGAGATGCAGGGCTGGAAGGACATGGTCCTTCAGTTGAATGGGCGGTTGGCTAGAAATGAGATAGTAGAATTCATGGCCAACGCTGTGATCAAGGATGGCAGAGTCACTAGCCAAGTGAAGGGGGTAAAAATTTCTTTTTATGCTAAAGAATTAGGAGAAATCATTGGCATTCCATCTGAAGGCTATGACAACTTTATTAGGAAAAAATGGCCAAGTTTATATGCCCTTTCAACTGCTTTGCTGATCACTAGTAAATTCTGCGACAATGAGGAGGAGGTTGAACCTAAGGCAGTCTATAAGAGTGAGATGAATCCTCTACACAAAGTGATCTTTGAGTTTATTAACAAGTGTGTCTTGCCACGACAGGAAAGGAGGCACATTGCTAACTACATGGACTTAGTTCTGATGGAGTGTCTGGACAGTGAGAGGCAGATAAATTGGCATTCGTTCTTCATTCAGCTGCTGGATAGAGTTGTAAACGGTTCCAAAGCCCATGCCATTCCATATGGCTTCATTCTCAATTCTGTACTTGTTCACTATAAGGTGCCTCTGAAGAAATCAGAGATGGACACAAGCAAGGATCACTTTGGCATAAATATCCTGCTAGCTTGTGACTATGAGGTAAATGTCATTGCCAATGAACCTGGTTCATCTAGAAAGACACCTGTGAACAGCAAAGTCAGAGCACTTTTGCAGGAAAATGGGGTGAAGGATGCAGAAATACTTCGGCTGAAGAAACGTCTGGCAGAGGTTGAATCTGAGAGGGATGCTCTCAGAACTGAGCTTGCTAAAGAAAAGGAGAAGAATGAGGGAATTCTTAGAGATATGATATCTCTTCTCCAAGCCAAAAACCAAGCCTCCAGCCCTTCCCAGCCTTAGTAGCCTAAGCCTTCCTTAGTACATCAGTGACCCAGATTAGGGACTTTTCTTATTTTTGCTCATGGTTTTTAATTGTTTTTCTTTCTTTTTGTGGATTGTGGTTGAACAATACCTTCTATCAAATGAAATCTGCTATTTTTGCTCTTATTCTTGTTTCGAATTCTTTGACAGTTTGAATTATTAGTTAATTGTTGATGATTAATACCTGATTGCACTTGCAGTAGCCCCAGTGGCCATGAGTAATTCTTAAATGACTGGGACTTTCAGAATTTTTGCAACTTTTCGATGATGCCAAAAGGGGGAAGAAGTTATGTGCTAATCTGAACATGTGATATTAACTTAATGAACCTGGTTCTTTTGTGATAAATGATTAATACTCTAAAATGGGTCAATGTTGGTTAAGTTGGATACAGGCCTAAGCTTATAGATGCATAGAGTTTGTCATCATCAAAAAGGGGGAATTTGTTGGCCCAGGAAATTGAATGGTTTTGAAGATTAACAAAGGAACTCAAAGATGAACCCGGTCCATCACTGGGAGACATAAATACACGCAGAGTTAAAAGAATGTGAGGTGCACATGCAGGAGATAAATGAAATCTGGGAAATAAGAGATATCTCATGATCGAAAAGATTGCAAAATGATAAGGAGAAGGACTCCTTATTCAGTAAGAACAAAATCAAAGATAAGGAAGGATGTGAGAAGTTGAGATTAACTAGAACTCTTTTACCAAGGAAAAGTAGCATTAGAACTCTAGTAAATCTTTCATCTACTAATCCTATATATTGCATATTGTTTTTATTGTACAGGTAAGCACAAAAGCAGAAGTTAAGCAAGAATTGAGAGCAAAATTAGCAAGGCAATTTTGCAAGAAGTTCGTGTGAGATTTAAGTGTGCAACTCTGAAGCTACTTGAACCAGCTAGAAGAACCAGTTCCAATTGTTATCTTTTAGTCTAGTTTACCTGTAGTAAGTGATTTCAACTTGTACCTTTTCAGCTTTATCTAGATTCGTCTATAATAGGTACTGTGTGTTTCAAGTTATAGCTAACTTGGAGTTTGTGACAAATAGTTAGAGGCTAGTTTGCCACAAAGGGATTAGAGGTAATCCTAGGTTTACAAAAGATTTTTTGTAAATGCTGTTTGGCTCACTGATTTAGTAAAGAGTTTGAAAAAATCCTACTGGGAAGTAGGTCGTGATTTTTTCACCTTTTGAGCCAGGTGTTTTCCACGTAAAAATCTCTATGTTCGTTATTTTCTGTATTTATTATTCCACAAACAGTAGAAGTTGGAAAACATAGAAGAACTTGGTCCTTCTATAATTAGTGCACGCGAAAATCGGACACCACACAAATCACGCCCTCCCCCGCTCTTGTGTGGTATTGACGTTTAGAACATCAAATACCTAGATTTGAGCATCTAGGGTGGAATTTATACTTCTTTTTCATATGAAATCCACTGAGGCTTCTAGTCAAGTACTCTATTACAATTGCATATAGGGAAGGTGAAACGGGACCAGCTTGTCTCAATCCCTTAGCTACTAGGAAAGGAACTGAAGGTTCTCCATTCACCACAATTGAGTGGCTCACAGTATTAATACAGGTTAACACCTAATCTTGGAATCTTCTAGGGAATCTTAGATCAACCATGACCTGCTCCAAGAAGATCCGCTCCACAGAATCATAGGCTTTGGTCAAGTCTAGTTTGATCATACATCAAGGAGATGTATTTTTCCTTGTATAAGTTTTGACAAGCTCATGAGCCAGGAAAATGTTGTATGCAATTTTCCTCCCAGGAATGAAACTACCTTGTGCTTCATTAATGATACGTGCTTTGACTTCTGTAATTTGCTTGCCAACATCTTTGAGATGATCTTATAGATCACTGAGCAACAGGCAATAGGTCTGAAATCTCTTGTTGTTGCAGGCTTGCTCACCTTAGGTACTAGTGTAATTGCAGTGCAATTTATGACATTGTATAACTTACTGGTAGTGAAGAAACCCTTAATTGCTCCCACTACATCGCGTTTGATCAGTGGTCATGCTCTTTTGAAGAAGCAAGAGTTATAGCCATCCATTCCGGATGCCTTATCTTCATGTATTGCACATAATTCCACTATGTATTCCCTACTTAATTGGGATAGGATAAGGGAAAAAACAATTATGTATCTTTTGTATATTAGGAAACCAAGAGTTTATTTGGGTCTGCCAAATAGTTACACGTGAATTGGCACTGACATTTTAGAGGGGTTTTAGGAGTGTAAGTTCACACAGCAGGCCAAATCGGGGATTTAAATTAAAAATTTTTTAGATCATGAGTGTAATAGCAATATCACATCGTTTAAGTATGAATTTGCAAAACATAGATAATTTAGAATTTTCTTATGAATATCTTTTTTGTGAAAGAACAAATTGTATTAATCCACCCAGACAAGTTATTTACATGTGATATTTCCAATCTATAATCTATCCTATCTAGCTCAAAGTCTAAACTGTATCGTTATTCTGTTCTCCTTGAGCATCCCTACTAGGTAGGTTTGCCCAGTTAGGAGCTATTCCTACACTATTGTATAGTCATTGCTTTTTCACTATCTGTACAATTTGTTAATCCTCTCTATTTCTTTTCTATTCTTCCTGTTGACTTCTATGAGTTGTAACCTGCATTTGCTATCCTCATTTATGCTCTTCCACATCTTTGTTGGCAATGGTACTTTTTGATTCCATAGTGCGTCATTCCTTGCTCTCCATATCTCATATATTATTGATGTAATAATTGAGGTCACAAATCCTCGGCTTATTCTCCCTTTTATATATCTTCCCATTTTCCTCCAAATATTCAGCATATCCGGTTGCTTCAACATTATTCCCAGCCAATTGCATAGTTCATCAAGGACCTTCCGGAGAATTGACACTCAAAGTATAGTGGATTGTTTCACCCAGCATTCCATAGAGTATACATGTTCTCTCCTGGCTTATTCTCATCATATGTAGTCTGTCCCTCATAAGTAATCTTTGTCTCATGATCAACCAGCCTATAAAATAATATTTTGGAAGATTCAATCTATTCCAAATTTATCGTGCATATTTCCATTTAGGTGTTGCTCCCCTTCTCCATTGCTAACCATTATTTACTGTGTATATCTTCACTTTCCCCTTCCACTCTTTTTGTTCAAACCCTTCAGCGAACATTGTTTTGATATCACATATTTTCTTCCAATACCATGCACTATCTTGAGGTGGTTTGTATTGCCACCAGTCTTTGCCCTTTCTGTATATGTGATTTACCCATTTAACCCATAATGAATCACTTTTTTTCTCTATATTTCATACATATTTTGCCAATGCTGCTTCATTCCATGTGCATTCGTGTTTTCCTAATCCACCTTCTCTTTTTGGTCGGCAGACTAGGTCCCAAGCTACCAGTGGTGATTTGCTCATGACACTCTTCCCATCCGATAAGTATTTCCTACATATAGCTACAATGTCCTTCATGTCCTTTTTTGGTAGTAAGAATATGGATACCCAATATGAGTGTAGGTGCAACAACACATAATTTACCAATTGAATTCTCCCTGCATATGATAAGTTCCTGGATTCCCATCCTTTTATTTTAACCAGTATCTTGTCTATCAACATTTCACAATCTAATGCACTTAGTTTCTTTGAGGAGGCCCTCCAAGATATTTAAAAAGAAGTTTACCTTTCTTATATCCTAATTTATGATTAGTTTTACGTGGAAGTCTAGTTATGATATGTTGACTGGGGTGAGGCTCCTTTTTGTTTTTCTCGATAATTCTTGAAATTTCGATGCAACAATTTCTGATAGGTGAAAATTAGGTTCCAACACTTTATAAAAGTCTACACTTGCTTTTTTATTATAATTATGGATGCATGTGTTCAAAATATTGTTTTTCTTTCGATGTTTCGACTAATAAGATTTAATTAATTTTTAAAATAATTTAGGTGGAAATAAATAAATAAAATTATTAACTAACTACTTAATATAGCAGCTAATTTATATTTCCCGCCAACTTCACGAGAAACCCTAAACCTAATTCTAGTTTCCAAAGGCTTTCAGCTCATGATCTTCGCGCTCATGTGTTATCCAAAATCTAGAAGGATTATATTTTATAAATCCTCTATATAATCTTCATCATATCACTCATTAGCTTCATTCGTTTTCGTTCTTTATTCTCATCGTCGCATTCAACTCTCTATTTTTGTTATCTTTTCGCGTTATTATATACGTGAAATACAAGTATAGATAGAATGTTATCAAAAGCTAAGCTTCCGATGGGTTTTCGATTTCACCCCACTGATGTTGAGTTGATAAGCTTTCTGGAACTTTACGTGCATCGCAGAATTTTGCCACCTGATGGTGATATTGAAGTAGCAAAAATCGGAGACACAGAGCCATGGAAAATTTTTGGAGATTCAAATTCAAAGGAGAAAACACGTTATTTCGTTTCTAAATTGAAGAGATTCAAGAATTCAACTAAGAAATTTTCAAGGACAGTTGGGAGAGGAACTTGGAAAGACCAATCAGGTGGTGCACCTATTAAACATAGATCGAAGAATATTATTGCTGGCTTTAGGAGAAGTTTGAAATATAAAAGTGGTATAGAAAAGGAGCAGAATGATAAGTGGTTGATGCAAGAATATATTTTGTGGGAGGATTATTTTAAGGAAAGCAATGAAGATATAATCGTTCTTTGCAAAATCAAAGACAAGAAAATGAATGAGAAAAAGGTGGATGGTAACGAGATTACGGAGGAAGAAGTTGATGAATTAGTCACTTCTTTATTTGGTTGCAACCAGGAAAACACTTCGAATTGGGAGGGCGATACTTCCGGTGCACTCACCGTACCCATAGCCGTTACAGATGAACAAATAGGGTATACTGAGGCACTTGAGAGAAATCATCATCAAGTTACCAACAACCACAATCAATTAGCCCTAGTAAACGAGGTTAATTATGACGGGATGCAGATAAATGAAGCAAATACAGCGCCCATCACAGGCATGTACGAATATCAAGGATTTGAAATCTGTGGACAAGGACAAACTAACTATTTGGCAGCTGGAGTTGAGCAAAATATTGATTATCAATACACGGATTATAGCAATAATTGGTTCCTGTCAATGATTAATTTCGAAGAATTACCGGAACAAGATTTAGGCATGCAAAAACCTAAATAATTTAAGTGATATATTAGATCTTGAATATAAAAGCTTTTCTTTTACTAGTGAAAATTAAGGCTCTAGTTGTTCCACTTTATATGACTTTATTTTTTTTATTTTAAGGATTTAAATATAGTTTTTATTTGATTACTACTTTTTGATACATTGTCTCAATGTTCTTAAAGATATATAAATTTTCTTGTTTTCTAAGTTTTGCAGTGTGTTTTCAGTACTTTCACCTTCTGCAAATACTCATGCTTCTACTCTCTTTTCCACTCTTGATATGTACGACCGGTTTGAATTTGTTTCTGCAAGTTCAACAGGTAACATACTATAATTCGATTTACTACGTATAAAAATTTATGATTTCATGTCAACTTTTTTTGTTTTTTATTATACTCTTTTATCTTCGCTCAAAGGTGATCATATGATATTTAGACTTTATGGTTCGAGTTTAGAATTCTACCATCACTTATTTGTTTTACTTGCAAGTTCAAGATCAATTATATGTATGTATATAATGAACATAACAAAGGTCCGAGCAAGCTATAACAATGTCCAGATTTCCACTTCATGATCATATATATATATGATGGTCGAAATTCTAATACAGTTTCTTTTTTAATTCTTCACTGATGGCCACCACCTTATTTTAGTTTTTATTTGTTTTCACTTATATTTTATAGGGGGCAATACAAATTAAACAACAGCAATACTTTGTGATGGCAAAATTAATAAAGGATAACACGCCTACGGAAAATCAGAAAAATACTTCAAAAGTATGTGTCCTTCGAATTAAAATTAGTATTGGTTCTCTACTAGCATTGTACATTTTTCATTTTTGGTGTTGTATTAGATACAATGCTCTAGTGTGATTGAGATTTACGTTTATCTTTTTAAAAATAAAATGCTGAAAATTGACTGGAGCGAACTGATATAAAATAAAAAACCAAGACCAATGCGATAATTCAAAAATGTCTAACCTTGGTTATATGTAATTGATGGAAAACTAGTATAGACCACTGAGATGGTTCAAACACAAGGACCACTTGAAATTGTGTTTTCATCTGTTTAAGTTTTGGTGGGTAGAATTACTAGTTACCTATATATGTTGGTGGAAGGTAATATCTAACTCGGTATAATAGTAAGGTATGTACAAACTAATTGTAATTCCACGTCATTAAAAATAAAACGGAAAACGCCTAAAAATGCCACTCAACTTTCAGAAATGGTCTATTCATGTCATCCGGAAAAAAAAATGCTCATTTCATGCTATTGTCGTTACACCTTTGGCTCACCTATGCCACTCACCGTTAATTTTTTTTCAAAATTAAAAAAAATAAAATTGTGCCGTTAGTTCAATAATGGCATAGGTGAGCCAAATGTGTAACGGCAGTGACATGAAATGAGCATTTTTTTAACGGATGGCATGGATAGACCATTTCTGAAAATTGAGTGGCATTTTTAAGCCTTTTCCGAAAATAAAATAAGGCAATTAAAAAAATACTATATCTAGAAACGGAAAACTGCAGCCGTGGAAGCAAGGTATAGCCATGGCTTCCTCACACTTCATCAATTTTTATTACACGTTATAGGAGTACTTCATTTTAAGGCGCTTTGACTATGACGATGCTGAAGTATAGCTAGCGTTGGAATATATTTTAATTATGTATTTTAAATTACAAGATGGATAATGTTTGTGACATCAGTTCTATGTGAATATTTTTGTTAATAGACAATTCTCATCTCTTGCTTCTCCAATCAACATACACATACGATTTTTTTTTATTTTTTTCCATTCCTGTTTGGACGGGTGTCATTAGGTATAGGGGCGAACGTAACCTCTAGGCTATCAGTTTAAGTGAATCCATAACTTTCGGTACGGAACATGAATTTTTATATAAATTTATTTTTAATTTTAAGCGCGGTGCACTAAGCTCTCGTTATGCGCGGAGTTCGAGGAAGAGTCGGACCACAAGGGTCTATTGTATGCAGTCTTACCCCGTATTTTTGCAAGAGGTTCTTTCCACAGCTCGAACATGTGATCTCCTTATCAGATGACATCAACTTTATCAGCTACACCAAGGTTCCCCTTCTGAATTTTTATATAAAAACCTACTAAAATTTCAACAAATATTAGATTTGAACATATAAATTTTAACACTACAATGCTAAAAAATTTAATAGCTGAACCACATTAGATTTAAATCCAGGACCCGTCTCGATTACGTAGCCCTACTTTCATTTGGGTTGACGTACATGGAGAACTTTCTTTTTTCGTTTTCTTTTTCTTCATACTGTATGTGTCTTTCAAAGACAAATTTATTAATGCATTTCCATAGCCCTATAAATACGTAGGCAGTAGAAGCCACCATATGCACAACTATTTATTCTCGCAAACAAGCAAATTAAATCTCATTCATAAATACATATCCTATATATTGTCCTACCCTTCAAATACAAATCTTGTTAAAACCATAATAAAAGAAGAAAAAAAAGAGCCAAGAAAGGCGTTATACGATGATTCGATGGAAGTCAGGGCAAATTGTTGATCCTAGGTTGTTTGAACTCTTGGAATCTTTCAAGGAAATCTATGTTAAAAGAAATGAATTTTTCAAGAAAATATTTCCAGGAAATATTTATGAAGATTTTGTGCAAGTTTTCGAAAAATTTAGTGATAAGGCCATATGGAAGAACAAGAAGGTGACTACTATGCAAAGAAGCTTGAGCTTTGGGAGTATTAATCCAAGAGAATTCATTGGAGATGATCAATCAGAGATGAGACTTGAACGTTTCAAAGTCAGCACTCCCCCTGTCATGGTGATTGGACCAAATGGTGAAGGTGGCCAAACTGATAAAGGTGACGAAAATGGCTACTTTTGAAAACACGAGCGAAGGCCAAGTTACGGCTTCGCTCTTACGCAGCAGATTTATCTTAAATCCTGTATTTAGTTTATATAATTAAATAAACGAATAAAAAATTTTAATTTAGAATTCAGTTATTATAATTAAGCACTTGAAGTTATTGTTTTAAAATTTAGCATCTGTAAAATTAATATCATGAATTCGCTTCTGTTAGAAAGTCAAACTCATAATATCAATAGGCTTACAATTTAGTGATACTGATCAAAATCTATCATGAAATTGTTAATAATATGTATTGCCGTAAAATAAAATAATAATAATTTTTGAAAAAGAAAAATATAAAAACATTAAGAAATCTCACTAGTGCGGGCTCTAGTGCGGGATTAATACGGCCGCGTTACTGAAATATACTAGGGACAGTGAGAAACCTAACTAGCGCGACCACTAGCGCGTGCTGAGCGCGGGCGCGCTAATCCATGCGTCCTTAGTTTTTTTTATAAAAAATAATATAAGAATAAACCGAGCCCACTGAATACACAGTGTGTCCTTAAGAAAATTCTTCCCCTCAAGTACCCTAGGTGTTAGAATATATCCTCCCAGGATAGAACGATTTAACTCCCCGGAGTGTGGGTACCAAAAATGCCGGTGATCAACGAACCACTCGAAGGCTGTAAAACACACTGGAATATTTTGTGCAGAAGAAGAAGAAGATCAAAAAATTTAGTAAGTAAATATTTTGGGATTCAAGGTATATTTATAGCCAATTTCGTATTGTTTCTGAAAAGGTTTTGCAACCTTTTTGAACAGCCATAGTTGTTGGAACATGTGTGAATCCTTTCAGAACAGTCATAGTTGTTTTGAACAGGTATGAATATTGCGAAAAATTTAAAAACGGATTTAAAATAATTCGGGAAAGAAAACGGGTCTGACCGGACCGGGTCGCGGGTCATTCCGGATTTGAAACTTTTCCATTAATTAATTAAATCATTTGAAAAGAATTTTGTCCAAAAATATTAATCAATAAATCGTTGANAGAGCTAGAAGAAGAGCTTCTCTATATATACACATAGATTTTCTTTCCTTCTTCCAATGAGGGACAAAGTGCACTAATTCAAAATTTCACTTCCCTCCATTTCTTTTCCCACCATTTTTCATTCACTCTCTTTAAGCTACACTAAACTTAAATTTAAGCTAGACTAAGCTTAAAATTAAGCTACACTAAGCTTAAAGACCAACAATCCCCCACATGAATGGGGAATGGCTAAAAAATAAAGGAATGCACGGACGTGTGTGTGTTTTACATGCAAGAATTAATTGCATCTGGATAAGTAGGTTTCCCTTTGAACTTTCCGTAGTGAACTTATATCGGATATACTCGGTCAATCGGTAGATTTGATATCTTTGAACCGTCGAGCTTTGTTATATACCTAGACAACATAAGTCACACAATCAATCCTTAATCATCCATGGTTCTCACGGTTGTGTTCGTTTCATCCATGAGCATCGCCTGGTTTCATGAGTGCTTAGAGAATGGGCCTTTACTTTCATTCCCCTTGAAGCGGCTTACACCTCACACTCACATAGGTGATTTCTAAACGTATAATCCTAAAGACATACTATATGGTCATATCCTGCCAGACTTAGCAAATCATTAAAAAACTTTAAGCTTTATTGACTCATCAAAAAGCCTTAATGCTTTACCTTTATTTCTGAACATTGTCTTCATCACGAGAATGGGTTGAGTTATTTGACAATGTTAAACCGTCATTCATAAGTTTGTTTGATCTCTTTGAACCTAGCTCTTGGGATCTCTAGTCTGCTAGGTAGAGCTACCGACATGATGACTTGTCCTAGGCCTTAACCCCATTCCCTGTGATGATCTTTCACCTGCCTCTCTAGATAGGCCTTTTGTAAGTGGATCCGACACATTATCTCTTGACTTTACGTAGTCAATTGTGATAACATCACTAGAGAGTAGTTGTCTAATAGTATTTTGTCTCCATCGTATATGACGAGATTTTCCGTTATACATAACGCTCCCTGCCCTGCCTATTTCCGACTGACTATCACAATGTATACAAATAGGTATCAAAGGTTTGGGCCAAAATGGAATATCTTTCAAGAAATTTCGGAGCCATTCCGCTTCTTCACCGGCCTTATCTAAAGCTATGAATTTAGATTCCATTGTAGAACGGGCGATGCACGTTTGTTTGGATGATTTTCAAGACACTACTCCACCCCCAATTGTGAAAACATATCCACTCGTGGATTTAACTTCAGATGATCCGATGATCCAATTTGCATCACTATATCCCTCGATCACGGAGGGATATTTGTTATAATGCAAAGCATAGTTTTGGGTATGTTTCAGATATCCCAAAACTCGTTTCATTGCCATCCAATGTATGTGATTGAGATTACTTGTAAATCGACTCAGTTTGCTAATAGCACATGCTATATCTAGTCGTGTACAATTCATGATATACATCAAACATCCCAATACTCTAGCATAGTCCAGTTGTGAGTCACTTTCACCTTCATTCTTTGAAGTGCATAACTCACGTCAATTGGAGTCTTGGAAATTTTGAAATCCAAATACTTGAACTTGTCAAGTACTTTTTCAATGTAGTGAGACTGTGATAATGCTAAGATTGTGGACTTTTGTGAATTTTGATTCCTAAGATCACATCAGAAACTCCTAATTCTTTTATGTCGAATTTGCTAGACAACATGCGTTTGTAGCATTTATATCTGCCATACTTTTGCTCATTATCACCATGTCATCAACATATAAACAAACAATGACTTCATGACCTGAAGTGCTTTTAATGTAAACACATTTGTCGCACGTTAATTTTAAAACCATTTGCCAACATTGTTTTGTCAAATTTGGCATGCTATTGTTTGGGTGTTTGTTTAAGTCCATAAAGCGACTTAACAAGTTTGCACACTTTCTTTTCTTTACCAGGAATCACAAAACCCTCAGGTTGTTCCATCTAATCTCTTCCTCTAATTCTCCATTTAAGAAAGTTGTTTTAACATCCATTTCATGAATTTCAAGACCATACACGACCGCTAATGCCACTAACATCCTAAAAGATGTTATCCTCGTTACTGGCGAGTAAGTGTCAAAGTACTCAAGGCCTTCCTTTTGTCTATAACCTTTGATAACAAGTCTTGCCTTATATTTGTCAATAGTGCCATCTGCTTTCATTTTTCGTTTAAAGATCCATTTCGAACTTAAAGGCTTATTTCCAGGAGGAAGATCAACCAATTCCCATGTAGGTTATCCAAAATTGATTGAATCTCACTATTGACTGATTCTTTCCAAAATGTTGAATCAGAAGACGACATAGCTGCTTTAAAAGTTTGAGGATCATTTTCAAGCAAGAATGTCACAAAATCTGGTCCAAAGGAAGTAGATGTTCTTTGACGTTTGCTACGCCTTGGATTGTTCTACACTTGGAGTATTTTCCTTTGGTTCTTCCCAGGGTCGTTTAGGTCTTTCACTTAACGACTCGCATTCAGTTTTATACGGATAAATCCTTTCAAAGAATTCAACATTATTTGATTCCATTACCGTATTAAGATGAATCTCGGGATTATCGGATTTATGGACCAAAAATCGACATGCTTTACTGTTTGTAGCATATCCAATGAAAACGCAATCTACTGTTTTTGGTCCGATTTTAACCCTTTTAGGTAAAGGAACTTGTACCTTTGCTAGACACCCCCACACTTTGAAATATTTCAAGTTGGGTTTTCTTCCTTTCCATTTTTCATATGGAATAGATTGCGTTTTGCTGTGGGGTACTCTGTTGAGTATTCGGTTAGCTGTAAGGATAGCTTCCCCCCACAAACTCTGCGGTAATCCGGAATTTATTAATAAAGAATTCATCATTTCTTTTAATGTCCGATTTTTCCTTTCCGCAATTCCGTTGGATTGAGGTGTGTAAGGTGCAGTAGTTTGATGGATAATTCCATATTCCGAACATATTTCTGCAAACGGAGATTCATATTCTCCACCTCTATCACTTCTAATCATTTTTCAATTGATTCTCTACTTCATTCTTGTATTGCTTAAATGCTTCAATTGCTTCATCCTTACTATTAAGAAAATAAACATAACAATATCAAATGCAATCNATACTTCTAAATTAATTAACTTCCGCAAGGTTTTATAATTGACATGTCCTAAACGAATATGCCATAAATCATTTGACTCCAACAAATAAGAAGAAGCTGAAATTTTATTCATAGTATCAACAACCATTACATTGAGTTTGAAAAGACCCTCCGTGAGGTAGACTTTTCCAACGTAAATTTCATTCTTTCTTACAACAACTTTATCAGAAACAAATACACATTTGAATCCATTCTTCACTAGTAAAGAAGTAGAAACTAAATTTTTCCTAATAGTAGGAACATGAAGAACGTTGCTGAGTGTTAACACCTTGCCAGAAGTCATCTTTAGGAAAATCTTCCCATAACCTTCAATCTTGGTTGTTGAGTTATTTCCCATGGAAATCTCTTCTTCTAGACCAGCAGTAGAGTAAGTCGCAAATGCTTCTTTGACATCACAAACATGTCGAGTGACTCCGGAGTCAATCCACCACTCCTTCGGATTTCTAACTAAGTTGCATTCCGAAAGCATTGCACAAAGATCATCAGTGTCATCATTCTTCTCCACTATGTTGGCCTGTCCCGTCTTCTTATCCTTTCTCAGGAAGCGACAATCAGGGGCTTTGTGACCAACCCTTTCACAATTGTGGCAGTTTCCCTTGAATTTCTTTTTGTTCTGCTCCTTAGTCTGTCCAGAAGATCTCTTCCTCTTCTTACTTTTTGGAGCTGTTTCTTCAACGATATTAGCTCCCATGATAGTTGAATTTCCACAAAACTTCTTCTCGGCTGTTTTGTTGTCTTCCTCAATCTTGAGACGAATCACAAGATCTTCCAAC